>JBAMYA010000015.1:2157346-2168689 GCA_037176975.1 Arrhamphus sclerolepis | reverse complement strand
TTTGTCATCTTGTAATATATTAATTTTGTGGTTATATTAAAATGTGCTTTCTCAACTTCCAAAACTTTTTGATTTGACAGGGCAAGACATTTATTTGAGGGGGGCAATGCCCCCT
The DNA here is from genome assembly GCA_037176975.1 of Arrhamphus sclerolepis. NCBI lineage: Eukaryota > Metazoa > Chordata > Actinopteri > Beloniformes > Hemiramphidae > Arrhamphus > Arrhamphus sclerolepis. The sequence goes on along the minus strand of JBAMYA010000015.1, from coordinate 2,168,574 downwards.
CTTGCCTCTGCGTAGAGCCGACCTCACGCTTATCAGGGTGATTTCAAGAGTAACTTGGTCACATGAGGAGTAACTTCCCAACTAACCCGTACTACGAAAGGTGTATAGGTTTAGATCAAGGTCTGCTGCCACGTCTCAAACCTGGTCCGAGCAGGTTGTGCTCTTGGCTAATTCAAGGTTTCAGCTTAACCACTCCTCTTATAAGTACCGCCCCTCTACCAACGTCTCCCAAGACAATGCAGGTGTACCTGGATGATCCGGACTCTCTTCGCAGGATGAGGGTTGTTAGCTGCCACCAGATGACACTTATAAAAGAAAACTGATCTTTAAAAATGAATATATACATAGGTGCTATATATGCTATCACAGAAACGAAAATAACACACAGATTTCAGATTATTTATTCAAAAGTCGTGAAATGACACATTTTGATAAAATAAAATAAAGCAGCATCTGCTTGACTTTAGATGCAAACTGGTTTGGAGATAAGAATTTAATTGGCTCTGAGGAAAAGGAGGAAAAAAGAAAAGTTGCTGTCTGTGCCACTGCAAGTGACAGACTTTGTGCAAAATCTGTTTCATTTAATTAAAACAAATAACAAACTTGGTTCAAAGATCGAGTAAATAGATTAAAAGCAGAGTTCTTCTTGACTTTGGATGCACACCAGATTGTGGTGGGAAATTGGGATGCATGTGCTGCACTCCTGAAATTACTGCTTAAATAAAATCAAGTAACCATATGACTATTAAAAACGTAAAATTCCACTCACTTAATGGGGAAACTGGTATCTCCCTTCAGTCAGTCTTTTGGATGTCTGGCACATGGAGGTCACTTCAATCCACAAGCAGTTCTCCAGATTTTTGTGTGTCAGGCGGTTCCTCCTGTGCGTCTTAAAGGCGTTCATTAAAGAAAAGCTGAACTCACAAGTACAGGTAGAGGGAAACATCGTCAGCACATAAAAGGTGAGTTTCTTAATCCACCTGTCCTCCTCTGAGCATCAGATCCAAAAATCATTCACGGATTAATGATCACATCACCACCAGGGAGCTGGTTTGAAAATCAATAAACTTAAGCTGAAATGCGACCTCATCCAAGAAAGGGATAGTTTTTGGACAGTGATGGACAAAAGCGATAATGTCCCTGATGAAGATGTAACCTTGGCCTACAATTGAGTTGGTCAGAAGGCCACTTAGTTGGCAACTCCTGGACTTTAGGACCACCAGAATCCTCTGACATACCAGGAAGATATTCTCTATGACAGATTTATATTCTCAGCTGAGGGAATTCGTTATCTTTGTTAGCTGTCGAGTTCTGCAATAATACCCAGAGGACCATTTCTGTTCCATCGATGATGCTGAACATCTGAGCTAGAATACTGTATGTGGGAAGATTCTCTAGGTGGTCTTTGCTCTGTGCAACCTGTTGGATGCATTTGTTGTTTTCTGGCCATTTAAGTGCAAAACAAATCAAAGAAGGGTTTTATGCACTCGTGGGTGAGTACTAATATCAAAATAGCTCTAATGCATTTCCACAGATGAGGCTAATCATTTTCCCAGGTTTCCCGAGAGTAACAGGAGCCACTGACTAAAGTCAAACTCCAGTCATTTCAGACATTCAACACGTTAATAATCATCTGCAACAGATTTAAAGAACATAGCAAGAGAAGACAAAAGAACTTACATTTAGCTGATCAGCAGTTCGTTGCCAACAAGCCTGCCTTGATTTACTGATGTGTTTGAGTTCTGTCTTAAAGTTGATTTCAGTTCCTCAAAGCTCCGCATTATAATGGTGCATTTATATTTGGTAAATTAAAGTGATCGCGTCATCACTGAAAATGGTAACGTGCGCAGCAACATGCACTTTTATGTGAATGTGCACAAAGTCCAGTTAGGTTGACACAGGTTCAACAAATCAGCTGCATAACCAGCATCGTAGTATCGAGTAACTCCACTTTCAGAAACCCGGTTTTATTAACCCCGGTTTAGAGTTACATCTGAGTAAGTTAACCCTGCTTCGTAGTACCGCCCCCTGGTGTTCTGAGTCGGTTCAATCAACTCTGAGTATGTTGACTCTGAGTTGCCATGACTATAAAAATCCATCATCGGTGGAGTTCAGTTACTGTGATTCACCATGACAACACCAGTAAACGGAGGAGATCCTCCTACTCTTCTTCACTGATTTTAAAAGGGGCTTTTTTTTGCAGTCACGTGACTTTCTGCAGCAAATAAGTAAATAAACGGTCGTTCAAAATGAAGATTTTTATTGTCAAGTATAATAAATGTAAAAAAGTATAAAACTGATTAAAAAAAACATTTTGCACAAGTGAAATGCTTTACAACAGCTGCTCAAATATAAGAAAATATTCAGTTAAACATTACATCTCTGGACAAATCTTAAATCTACATGATTCATCAAAATGGACATTTTTTTAAAACTAAGACGCATCTTTACAGGCTTTGCCAGTGTTTAAAACTAATTAAAATATATTGAGGCTTTTTAAAAATTTTACTTAGGTTAAAATTCCGATGCAGGTAGGTAACAGGTAGGAAACATTATATTTCTGGTTTCCAAGTCTAGGTAATAACTCGTAAATATCAGATTTTTAAAATGAATTTATTCATTTAAAATAAATGTATTTATTAATTTATCAGTGATCAGGGCTGACACCACCAACCAAACCAAGTTTTCCCCATTTATCACTAAAAATGAAACACTGTCTTCAGGTAGATTTAGTTTTTGTTTTCATCACAGAGCTAAGTTTATTCAAGGTCCTCGTAGAGATATGGTAGACCTGGTAGAGATATGGTAGACCTGGTAGAGATATGGTAGACCTGGTAGAGATATGGTAGACTTGGTAGAGATATGGTGGACCTGGTAGAGATATGGTAGACCTGGTAGAGATATGATAGACCTGGTAGAGATATGGTAGACTTGGTAGAGATATGGTGGACCTGGTAGAGATATGGTGGACCTGGTAGAGATATGGTAGACCTGGTAGAGATATGATAGACCTGGTAGAGATATGCTGAACCTGAACTCTTCTTTCCAGGCTTTAAAGCACCTGTGTAGAACTCCATCGTCTCCCTCTGAGAGTCAATCACAGCTGCTGTTGTGTCCTAATCTTCTTGTTGGAGGACTTATGTTCCTCCAGTATTGAGACTGTTTTGGATGCATGGTGATACTCTCTGGATCAAGGTCTCTGGTGTTCATTCACAAAACGCTCCACTGAAGAAAAAAAAGAAACAAATTAGTCATTTAGCCACTAAACACTGAAGTGACAGCTGACCTGGAACATTGTCTTGCTAGGCATTAGAAAGTCCACATCCCTGGACTCCAAATATGGCTGTTACAGGACTAGACTGCAGATCCAAATCAAAGGCTTCATTTAGAATCCTAAAGACTGATGTCCAGAATTCCCCAAGTCCTGGGCTTGACCAAAACAATATGAGAGAGATCCGACCTGCTCCGTCCGCAGTGGTCACATGCATCACTTATATTGGAGAACATTCTGGCTAATTTAGCCTTACTGTAGTACATGCGGTGCAGAACTTTGAACTGAATCAAATTTAATCGTGCACAAGAGGAGGTGCCATTCACCAAGCCCAAATCTCTGTTCCATACTGAGTCTGTCCCTAGTTCCTCTTCCCATTTTCTTTTAATGACATCCATGGAAACAACCTTGAATGACATAATCGAATTGTAAATGATAGAAATCTGATTTTGTCTGTAATTTTGTCAGAGTGCAACGTGTTTCTACTGACAATAGTGTTTTCTGTCAGTTCTGGTCTAACTGTGAAGTCTACATTGTGGAGCCAAACATCGTCAGCATGTGTATAGCAACTTTTCTTAGAGCTGAGAAAGTTGTCTCAGAGACCATTTGGAGCCAGAAAGTGGCAGTTAGTTCATCCAAACTGTAGGACACTGTTTTCTGATTCTTTCTTTTGAGCAGCAGATATTAGAACACAAATTAAACATTTTTTTGTGCTCACATTTTTGCAGTTGTTTAGCCAAACCTTCAGAGGATTTTGTGTTTTCCCGGTGTTGAAATCAGGTCCATATAGGTGTTAGGAAATGTGATTTCTGGCCACATGTGAATGTTCGTGGAACACTGGTTCTTTGGTAGCTCGTACAGATCAATGTCGAGTCTAATGGTCCTTAATTTCATGTCATATTCCATATTTCTCCCAGTCTCACTGTGTTAACTGCTACACTAGAGCGAGGTTTGTTTGCCACTCAATCCAACTGAGAGGGGCGTGGCCTAGAGGGGAAGTGACATTAGCGCATACCCTCTATTAGCCTAGCATGCATGTCTTTGGACTGTGGGAGGAAGCCAGAGTACCTGGAGAGAACCCACGCAAGCATGTGGAGAACATGCAAACTCCACACAGAAAGGTCCCTGTGAAGAGTTCAACCAGGAACCTTCATGATGAAGCAACAGTGCTGACCACCAAGCCACGGTGCTGCCCCACCAGGACATAATACCAACAAACAATCTGATTCTCACCAGTTCTGGAAATGACATAAAGAAAGTCCATCCATCATCTATACCCGCTATGTCCTGTGCAGGGTCACGGGGGTCTGCTGGAGCCTATCCCAGCACACTTCGGGCGAAAGGCAGGGGTCCACCCTGGACAGGTCACCAGTCCATCGCAGAAAAGCCAGAACCTCAAACTTAAAAGCACAAAAGAAAAAAAAGTTTTCAGAGAAGATTCAACAGGAAGTAATGCAATGTTCTACCAACATTCCAGCGATGTTCCACTAAAGTTTTTGCAACATTTCATTAAAAGTCCTGAAACACTTCACCAAAGTTGAACTGATGTTCCTCCAACACTTTACCAAAGTTCTAGCAATGTTCCACTATAGTTCCTGCAATATTCCACCTATTTTCCTGCAATGATCCAGAGCTCATTTTTCTAGAAGTCTGCTGGTTTGTTCAGATGCAAGTTTCTGATCCACAGTCGCGCTTCCATGTTCTTCTTGGACAGAAGAAATTTTCTCTTCCAAACCAACTTCTGGTTCAGCGATGGACTTCAATATCAAACTTGCTCTTTGAGGCCTGGAGGTGCTGACATGGAGCTGTTGGGGGTAAACTTTGGAGTACATCCTAAGATGTCCACAACTGTCTTGAATGTTTTCCACTTGTGAATACTCCTTTGTCCTGTAAAATGTTGAAGACCAGGGAGCTGGAGATTACTCACGAGACACCTGGGTCTTCACGTCTGCCATGACCTCACACAGGAAACCAAAACCTGATTACTATTTGGAGCTAGTTTCCATATTGGTGTTCTGTAACATTTGTTTTTCTTAGACCATTGCTGATATCTTTGTTGATGTCTTTCTTTGCATTGGGTCAGATTTTTTCAGACTGGAAAATGTAGATATGTGAGCATAATCATTGGCAGCTATTGTGCTGCAGCTCTTTTACTATTTTCCTTTGAGAGGAGATTCTTAGAAGCCGGAGTCTTATCTGAGGATAAAGACCACATTTTCACTGGTTGCAAATGTGGAGTACTTTTCCATCGCAGGGATCTATTTGCTTCTCTGCATGCGCAAGTGGATAAAACGATGTGCTTACCTGTTGATAATAGTCTGTGAAACGTCTTTCAGAACAGCTCAGGTGCATTTCCCTTTTCACAAAAAACCCATTGACAGTCTAAAACTGTGTTTTTTGCTGCTTTGTGTTGTAAATGCATCGGTGGCGTCTATTGTCGCTGTATTGGGTTTCATTGTTATTCTGGCGAAAAGAAGAGGAAATTTGTTTTGTTGTGCTCTGGTCTCATCGCTGACCCTCTTCCCAGAGCCGTAATTGCCTTTGAAAACGGGCTCCATCTTCCCGCCGCACATCCAGCAAACCAAAGAGCGGCAGCGTTTATGAATATGCAGAAGAATGTGGCAATTATTCACTCAGCGTGAGGAGCACAAACACTCGCCGGATCCATGATTGGCGTCGACGCTGCAACGGTCTGGCCTCAAAAGAAAACTTTTCCTCAACTGCTGAAACTCTCATAAAACAGAACAGAAAAACGGTGGGAAAACAATCCAATATTTCATCATCAACTCTACAGTGTTCCACCAAAAATCGATGCCATCGATGACTCTTCCATCAGAGAAGAAAAGTGCTGCTTGGAAGACATTTCTGGACTTCTCCCTAAATACAACTTAGAACATCATAAGAATGAACAATTAAAGCTGAACTAGCAGCTGACGAAAAAAGAAATGTTTTAAAAAGCCTTTTTTTTTTTTTTTTTTTTTAAATTGTCTTATATTAATAATAATAATAATAATGATAATCTGTCAGTGGCATAAGAAAACATTGCTTGAATTCTTAAAATGAGATCTATGTTTTTTTGCTTTCTTGGAACAATTTCTTTTTCTTTTTTAGTTTTTGCAGTGATCTTCTCCAGTCCAACTCTGAAACCAGATTCCAGCAGAAACAACTCGTGATCCCAAATCTTGACGACACATTAAAATAACTTTACTGCACAAAATCTGGACGTTCGATTGCCAACTTGACCTGACGGACAATCGTTCATTCGCCATGATGACTGGACGTTGTTGATGTGGATTTATCGAGAACTTGATGATTCTATTGGTTGTGAAAAGGTCCATAGAGATGCCATTCATCCCAAACCCATCAGGACTTTACTGAGATATGGCCTTGTAATTGGCGACTCCAGACCTTCTTACTTCATTGATGTGTTGGACATTATTTATGTGTAAGTTCATTTCTCATGTTAAGTCTCATTTTGGGTTGGCAAAGACTGGTTATGCTGGTTATTTGATCTGTAGCATGTAGCAGAGTGACAGCGTTGTTCTACGAAAATACAGGAATGAAAGAATAACTGTGGGAAGTACTGACTCAGTGAGTACTGACTGCAAATGAAATAATGAAAATGAGACGTCGCTTTTGAATTTTGGTTCAAGAGAATTTTTAAAAGAAAAAACAGGCCTGAAACTGTCCTGAACGACAAACTTCCATCAAATTTATAGTTTCTTTCAACCTTCTGAGGCTGCAATCAATGACAGTCCCCACCTGTCCACAGGTGTTCCTGTCCAACCCACCTGTCCACAGGTGTTCTAGTCCACCCCACCTGTCCACAGGTGTTCCCGTCCACTCCACCTGTCCACAGGTGTTCTAGTCCACCCCACCTGTCCACAGGTGTTCCAGTCCACCCCACCTGTCCACAGGTGTTCCCGTCCACCCCACCTGTCCACAGGTGTTCTAGCCCACCCCACCTGTCCACAGGTGTTCTAGTCCACCACACCTGTCCACAGGTGTTCCAGTCCACCCCACCTGTCCACAGGTGTTCTAGTCCACCCCACCTGTCCACAGGTGTTTTAGCATTGAGCTTCTAGTTGTGTTCATTTGACTTCTGCAGCCTCATCCATCCTCTAGGAAATGGGAAACAAAATGGTTAATAATAAAAATAATAAACTGATATTAATTTATTAATAAACTAATAAAAATGCTTTCATTTCAATGTTTGATTTATTGGAACATATTTAATTTTGAAATGTCTCAGCAAGTACAAGGCCCATATTTGGGTTAAAGCCTTTGTGGATAATATCTCCTGATATACTTGGTCATATATATAAAAAATAAATAAATAACAACAAAATTTGGTCAAATTCCATCCAGTGTGGCGCCTTTGAAGTCATTTTATAAATGTGCCTGGACCCCATGATCACCGTTATTTTTCTTCCCCTCAGTAAAAGTGGCTCTGTGGCTTCAGTTTTCCTCTCTGGTGAGGTGGATTGCAGGAGGACTGCAGCAGGACGGCGTCCAGCGCTGTTTGTGTGTGATTGTGTTTGGGTGGGGAGGCATCTGCGGCAGGCGTGGGGGCATTTATCAGCCCTCTAAGTGGCTGCAGGAAAAGCAATGCTCGCCGGGAGCCGAGCTGACAGCAGTTTTCCTCGGATCGATCCACCGCTCGACTCCGGTTTATGACAAAAGAGTTCACGACACGGCAGTCACAAAGTCAATACCGTGATAAATACTCCCCCTCTGCTCGCCGCCGTCCGCCACTTTACCAGGTATTTGTCCTGACAGTTATTACTCCCGCGGTAAATCCACTGACCAGAGGGGGAAGAAAAGACTCTGCTCCAGGTCTCTGACGCTGGATTTATGGACCCCAGGTGGACTGGGTTTACTTAATTTAAAGAGAAGATATAAACTCTGATTGTTGCTCCTCCTGCCAGGAAGTCAGCGCAGCAGGTTTAGTCCTGGAAAAAACCCAGGAAAACCTGGGTTTTTTGGAAGCAGATTTACGAGCAACTAGCCTTGCTGCTATTGGATTAGTTAATCATCTTTTCTTCCTGCTACGTCCTGCATGTTTGCGTTTGTTGATATTAAGCTGTTGTAGTAAAGTCCTTTGTTTCTAGGTCAGTTTATTTCTTAATAGAAGTTTAGCGATGATGCAACAATAGTTACAATGGTAACAGACGATTACGCTTCTCAAACACAGAGGGCACTTAAGAGCACGATCGTAAAAGGTACTGCTTTTAAAAAAATCCAGATTTTTGGACAAAAAGTTGAAATTATGCTTTACAAAACAATTTTATGACAGTTGTCCTATGTCTAATTCTTGCAGAAAGTTGATATTTTCCAACAAAAAAAATTAACATATTTAAAAAGTCACAATTTTTCAACATATCTTGATCTTTCAAAATTTGCAACTTTACTACAAAATTTGCCTTTTTCTTTTTAAAAAAGTTTTTAAACTGAAATGGCAAAAATCACTGTGATGGACTGGCGACCTGTCCAGGGTGGACACCTGCCTTTCGCCCGAAGTGAGCTGGGATAGACTCCAGCAGACCCCCGTGACCCTGAACAGGACAAAGCGGGTATAGATGATGGATGGATGGATGGATGGATAATACATTATAAAGAAACCTGAGATGGACACCCCAGACTTCTGAACCTCCAGACCAAACCACACCAACAACATGGTCATCTACTGACCACTAGAGGCTGCAGTTCCTCTACCGACCACTAGAGGCTGCAGTTCCTCTACTGACCACTATAAGTTGCAGTTCCTCTCTTGACCACTAGAGGCTGCAGTTCCTCTACTGACCACTGGAGAACCACTAGAGACTGCAGTTTCTCTACTGACCACTGGAGAACCACTAGAAACTGAAGTTCCTCTCCTGACCACTAGAGGCTGCAGTTCCTCTACTGACCATTGGAGAACCACTAGAGACTGCAGTTCCTCTACTGATCACTGGAGAACCACTAGAAACTGAAGTTCCTCTCCTGACCACTAGAGGCTGCAGTTCCTCTACTGACCACTGGAGAACCACTAGAAACTGAAGTTCCTCTCCTGACCACTAGAGGCTGCAGTTGCTCTACTGACCACTAGAGGCTGTAGTTCCTCTACTGACCACTACAGGCTGCGCTTTCTCTACTGACCACTAGAGATTCACTAGAGACTGCAGTTTTATGACTAAATGTTGAGAAAATGTGACATTAAGTTGCAGTTTCAATAAATTCAGAATTTTGTGTCATAAAGTCATAATTTTTGAATGGAACATCGTAACTGTGATTTTATCAGATTTTATTCATTTCCCTCGACAGAAAAAAAAACAAAGAAAAAAGGAACTTCACAAAATGCTCCTTCCAGAGAAAACTGCAGTTTTGGGGAAACCTCTAACGTGCATCTCTGCGACTGATGCTGACAGAACCGTTGCGGTCTTGCAAGTGTATTATAGAGTCGGATCTGGGGGTCCACCAAAACCACAATGGTCCTCCAAAGGTCCTTCTTCCAGAACGTTCACAGGCCATCAGCCAGTATCTCTCTCGTGCCCTTCCTTACAGAGTGACCTTCCTCCAGCTAATCCCAGCCAGTCTATGAAACCATAAAAGATTCAATTTTAATCTCTGACTGAGATTATGGCGGACCTCGACTCATTAGTGCCTCATTAACACATCAGATAGCAGGATTAACGGCAGGCTGGGAGGGAAGAAAGAGAAGAGATAATAAGGAGAAATGTGGAAGTGCTGCTGAGTAGAAGCCTGATGTCCTCAGTGGCATTTGTTTCAAGGAGTTTGTAGCTTTAGAAAGTGTTGTCTGGATAGATACGAGTAGAGAAAGAAGTAGAGACATGAGTACAGGTACGAGTACAGATACAAGTATAGATAAGAGTAGAGATACAAGTAGAAATATGATTAGATATATGAGCAAATACAAATACCGGTAGAAATACCTAGATTATACAAGTAAAGATACCAGTACAGGTACAAGTAAAGATACAAGTAGAGATACAAGTAGATATGAGTACAGATACAAGTAAAGATATGAATAGAGATACAAGTTAGGGGGCACAGTAGCCCAGCTGGTAGCGCAGACCCTAACCCTGGGTTCAATTCCTGCCGGGGACGCTGTGGGAGCTGGGAGCATGAACATGCAGGGCTGTACACCGCCCCCCTGGCCGGCCGGGAAACCCGTGGGGGCGGGGAGGATCCGGCTGGACTAACGTGATCCTAGGGTTAGCAGAGAGATGGGGGGCAGCAATGCTCAGGACTCTAACTAAGGTACTGAGCACTGGGTGACATAAAAAAATCGGAGAAAATTGTGGGATTAAAAATAATTTTTAAAAAAAGTAGAGATATGGGTTTAAATGTAGAGATATGTAGATTATACAAGTAGAGGTTCAAGTATAGGTGTGACCAAAGATCCATGTAGAGATATGAGCACAGACATGAGTAGAAATACCATTAGAGGTATAAGTACACATAGAAGATACGAGTAGAGATACAAGTATGATTAAAAACTTGGAGTCTGCCATCCAGGAGACGTCTGAACCCTCTGCACGTCCTCTCCATGTGGAGGATCAGTGACTCTGCATGCTCTGGCAACTCTGGATACAGGAAACAGGGCCTGAAAATGGCGCACGCCACTTATTAAGCAAAAGTTATGATTTATAAAAAAAAAACCTGACAGAATATGCAGAACTGTACGCAAACTTTGAATCCTGCACACGGACATTTTGGAGACAATAAAAACTGGCAGCGCAGCTGTTGAGTTGGTGAGTTTAAGCATTCAGACCCATAATCATAAACACTGAGGTCTGTAATATTATAGATGGTTCCTGAATGCAGCCGTACATTCCATAAGCACTCATTGAGGAGCTACAGACAGTATGTACAAACAACTGCTATCAATATAGCGATGGCACTCATCGATGTCGCAGTTACTGTAATAACTCAGTTAAGATATAAATGCTGCAGT
>JBAMYA010000015.1:2119686-2148589 GCA_037176975.1 Arrhamphus sclerolepis | reverse complement strand
GTGTGTGTGTGTGTGTGTGTGTGTGTGTGTGTGTGTGTGTGTGTGTGTGTGTGTGTGTGTGTGTGTGTGTGCGTGAGTGCGTATCAGTGACTTCCCCCTCCATCTGCCCACCCTCACTGAAATCCATGGTGCATTTAGTAACATTTTGAGAAACAATGCCAGCCCGCACTTAATTAAGTGCCGGGAAGCCAACGTCTCCCTGCTGTAACATAGAATACCTGCTCTTATTTTGTCAATTTTCTTCTCCTGTTCTTGTGCTCCTCTGTGTCGCTCCTACTCTAACTCGAAAAGATGTCGCCTCTGGGAAAGGCAGGTAAAGAAGCCATCAAAACCAATGCAAGTAGAAATAGTTGCAATCAGCGTACAAAGAAATCCTAGTTTGTCTTTTGTGTGGATCTCTCTTCCTTTTCCCCCAGTCTCAGTTCCTCAACTGTTTTTTCATGTGTGTGTGTGTGTGCGCGCTTTAAGCTTTCAATTCAGTAGAGGCTAGCAGTAATGTTTCTCTCCCAGTAGAAATAGCTGCTGTTTGTTCAATTGTTGTGATAGATTGATGTGGGGTGAGAAAAGATGGGCTTTTATGCACCTGAAGATAGGAGCAGAAAAGTCCTTTTGAGAAGCTAAAATCTCTCCATTCAAGAATCCTCTGAAGAGAGATGGATTTTGCTGGAAATTTCTCCCCCACTTAGCGTCGTCTTTGATGAAAGATTTCCAATATATTTAGGCAGTTAGGCAAGAGACCAAAACCCCCAAAAGGGCACTTGTCATTTGTCAAACCCTACTTACAATGAGGCAGCGCCTCTGAAGGGTTTCAACAAGTGGTCAGACTAATAGTCTTTTGTTTTCAGTTTACAAAGAACACAAAGTGATTGCCACTTCAAATAATCAAGGTTAAAAGGGGTTTGCTCTGCTTAAACGGACAGCTGTAATTTCTATCAGTACGTCTGTACTTCAGATATCTGTCAAGAGAATTGATGGCAAAAGAGACAACATGATTTGATGTAGTAATGTACGAGCTGGAACACTGGGAGGTATGTTGAGGAAAATAAAATAGCAGTGAGACTATTCCAGCTGCTCTGTAACACCGTCACGACCAGTGGTCACTACAGTATATGTTTTCTGTTACATGCACAGCTTCAGACGGTGTAGTTGGATACTAGCCACATCTGTACAATGTATCGTATTCAGCAGAAATTACATTTAAATCTTAATTCTATCAAAAGAAGGATAAATACATTCGATGAGGTAAAAATTACAGTTTGAAATTGTTATTGTTGATTTGTAAAATAACTGAATGGACACGTCAGTGTGTCTTCGTTGTTTTTTTTCTTTTTCTTTTTAATAATGAATGCGTTGAAGGGTCAAAAGAAAGCTTTAAAACCAGGTTGCTGTATGTGTTTTCTGTGTGTAATCTCTAGTGTAACGTCTCACAGTTTAACCACGCTGATAAAGAAGTAGTTTAGAATGAATACAAACCAAGTAGTTGTATTTTGCATAGATCTGTTAGCTGATTTTTGTTTAATGTTCCAGAAGGACACATTCATCCACACTCTCACCTACGCACTAGGAAATCGGTGCAAAATTTCATATAAAAGTAAAAAGTTTTTTTGTCAATCTTGACAGTAAACCACAGCATATATGCATATCTGGTCTTTCCTGTCTCTTAGTTCCTTTTGATCGTCCCCACAACCATCCTATTTACTGTACTGGGTGGAGACACTGTAGATGAAGGCTCTGTATTCTCTCAGCTCTGATTTTCATCCTCTGAGAGGTCAAAGGTGACTGTTTGCCCAGAAATGAGGTTACAGCAGTTGGGACTTAAAATGATTGGCAGGAATAGATTGTAGATGATCTACTTTTTTTTTTCCTTTCTAACTGCCCCCATTTTTTTTTTTTTTTATCCCAGTGTACTGTGGAAGCTTGTTTTAAAGTGTGAAGCACAGCCAACAGACAAGGTTAAAAAAATAAAAATAAATCATAGAGAAGTCAGTTGCAGGGTGTCTGGATGTGCACGGCAGCGTACATTGTCATGTACAGTATATTAAGAAACACAGAATATATAAGCTCTTTGTATTTTTCTTAAACAAAACTTGATCTATTTTCCTGTTGCTCCTTCTGTCCTTCCCTTCCCCCCCCACCTCTCCTCCTGTGCACCATCTGCATGATGTTTTGTATCCAATCTGAAGAAGGTAGTGCTTTCTGTCCTCCGCTGTGAATGCGGGTTCATGTGCGCGCGTATGTTTGTGTACTGAATGTCTCCTCGCCATCGCTTCCACTCTCAGCTCATTACCTGACATGATGGATGGAGTGAGTTCCATTAAACAACGCCCAGCCCCGCACGCCTGGCGCCCTGCAGCAGCCGCTGAGTGACGGGCGCATTGGCAACCGCACAGAGGATATCAGGCGTCCTGTGTGGGTGTGCCCCGCAGTCGTCTCCGTGGCTACGCTTCCTGGTTCCGTCCGGCCCCACCTGCCACCTGGCTGCCCGGTGGATGTCATGGGCATTTCTGGGCAGCCATGGTTGAGTAGCATTGGGGGGGGGGATTGTGTTTGTCTGACTCTGTCATAGAAGGGCAACAGAGTCCCAGAGTTTATACGCACCTGAAACATTTGTCGCCACCGATAATTGAGTTTAGATATGCCGCTTTTGATTAAAGTCAGATCGGTACATTCGAGCCATGTTAGGTTTTAAAATCTGAATCCTCATTTCTCTATTCTGCACAGCACTGTCCCAAATACTAGACACTATTACTGAGACCAGGTGAGGAGGTCAGCAGCGGTAGTAAACAGCTGTCAGCATGCTGTGGAGCAACACAATGAGGACTGAAAAATATTCCTACATGTACATTATGTGTTTAGTCCTCTTTTCTTTTTCTTTGTACCCCTGTGTTGCCATTTAGTGGTTTGTGTGCTTGCATGTGTGCATTTACTTTGTCTACTGTGCATATGTTGCATCTGCTATGAGAATAGTTGAGGAGCTCTTAAGTGGAAGCAAGGATCAGAAGCTAAATAGAGTTACTATGACACCAGACACAAGCACCTCCACTCCAGCAGCTTGCTCTGTTTCTCCATCCTCCCCTGCTGCTTTGCTCTCAATCAGCCTGGATTTGCTTCATGTCGTTTTTCTTCTGCTCTCCCTTCCTGCCTCCTTTAGTTTCTCTCTACAGTCTTTCATTTAGTTGAGCTTCTCTGCCAGAATGGATCAATGTAACACTTTCTTGTTCTTTCTCAGTCTGACACTCTCTCACTGATTCTTTGTCTCTCCCCCCCCCAAACAGACAACCGCCGCGCAGTCCTGGAAAGGTCTCGTTCACGCCACAACGCAAATCACCCAGCTCGATGATTACCCGCGTCTACCACAAGACGCTAGATAAGTGCCAAAGAGGCCTGCGAAGAGGAGACCATGAAGACATCTGAAAGGGGGAACAGACCTCCCTCACTGTGGCACACACTCAAAAGGAATCACACACACACACACACACAACACCAAGTATTGAACATTTCTGCCTGCAGAAACTATACAGAACTGCAGCACCAGACGGTGTCACGCTGTTCATCGCCTTACATATTTATTCAATAATTTCTTAATGCTTTCAAATGCTTTATCCACTCCTTTGGTGTATAACTAAAAAAAACAAAGGCTATTGCTCTTTGAAATTAAAGATTTTAATTATATGGAAATTTGTTTTATTTTTTTTTATTTTTTTTTAGCAGGTTTAAACTTCAAACTTGTTTTTGTTATAATGCTGCAGCACCCCAGCAGTTTTGACATCGAAGCGTTTGCAATGAAAATACATTGTTGCAAATTAACACGAGCTTGTTCTGATGAAGACGGGCAGCTCCGCAGCTTTCTTCTCAAAGGAAGACGCGTTAACAAGCCTTCAACCTGCAGACCATTCCTTCAGCAAGTCCTTGAACTCTTACCTGAAGAGGAAACAGTTGCTTTATTTTTCTTTCATGTCAGTCCCACCTCTAACACCCTTTTCAGCTGTAATCATTTCATCAGACTGTAACAGAACACAAAAGCCGACTGCTGTTTACACCAATATTACAGCGTGTGTGTGTGTGACTCATGGAGGTTCAGAGTACAACCTCCATTTTGAAAAGATGTATTTTATTTTGTTATTACTAATTTTTTTATTTTATTTTATTTTTTTGCTGCATAATATATCACTAATATCGCTGCGTGTTGATCTCTGTCCTGAAGACATTTTTGCTGTTAACATTAGAGGCTGAAAGAGTTTTTAAGTGCATCTTTCTCTCAGGAGAACCATAAACTACCATAAACTACCACAAACTCTCAGATCTTGCTGGAGGTCACGTAGTTTTTCAGTCGGGGACACATAATTATACAAAGGTATTACAACATTTATATCATTAATCTATGTCATTCGAGTATGGATATTTTTAAAAATGAAGGCTCTTAAAGAGAAAAAAAAATCAGTCCAGCAGTAATTAATCTGTCTGCAGAGCAGTGGGGAGGGGTGGGGGGGTCAGAAGTCAGTGCCACTCAGAATAATCACAGTTTATATATTTCCTGTGGATTTTCTTCTCCTCGCTGGTTTCTCAAAAGTCAAATTAAATAAACTTTGTTGCATTCATATAAATGAAATTATACCACACATTCTTCTTTCCCACAAAGGTTTTTACTGCATAGATACTGAGATTTTAAGAATAATTTATACTGTTGAACACGGCATGAAATGTTAAGAGTTGTGTACGAACCGCAGACATTATTTTATTGATAAATGTGAAACTCTGGGGAGGAAGAAAAACAAAACAAAAGAAAAATTAAAAACCTACCAAGGGAACTCGTGACTGAAAGAGTCCAGACTCTGACACTCTGCTGAAGACCCTGTTACCTGTTCAGATCTGTGATGCCAGAAAAGTTCGTCTGCTACATGGAGAAACCATCTGGTCCTTGGTTTTTAACTACAGTGCAGCAGAAACTATGTTTTTTTGTGGAGCCACTGTCGTACACTTTTACACCAACTATTTATTCATATATTCATGCTTAGGGCAGCGCTGTCCCTTCACTTCCCTAAAGTTTTAGCAGATGCTACTATTGAATCCACATGGACTCTGGGCATGACCACAATAACAGACTGAGGGCCACAGCGGGCGGGACGATGCTTGTCTCGGCAAGTGAGTCTCCAAACACCTTCCAGTTCCCTGGCACTAATATAAGTGACCCTTTTGTCATAACACAAGTTACTTTAAAAACCACAGCTCTGCTTGAAGCTCTGTGTGTCTGTGTGTTCCTCTTTTTGTGTGCACTTCATGCCAGCTCAGTAATCAGAACAGGAACCAAGGGAAAATGGGATTCAGTGTGCTTGACTCCTGGGCTGAATAGATGGAGATTTTTCATTTAAACAATCTGCCAGTGCTGCTTGTGATGTGTCTTGCTCATGAAGTCTCCTCTCGAAGCCTGCATGCTTCTAAAATGCAATTTTACACATCATCTCAGCTCAAGGTGCACCCACAACGCTCTGAGAAGTCTGCATATTTAAGAAGACAATAACTCTCCGCTGAATATCAGGTTCTTGCAGTGACAGAGAGGAAGTATTGAGAATGGGTTTTCTGTATTAGGGACTGCAGTGATCAGAGGACTTCAACGCAGCAGAGATAACAATGTACTGTTAAAAGAAGGAAAGTCATCTTTCTAATCACTTCTGCAACAGCACAACAGGAATAATCTGCTACAGAGATCTGCAGAAATATGTTTCTCCTTCTCCCTGGATGCTGCACCTGCCGAAACAAGCAAGTTAATTGGTTGAGTGACTCTGGAAAATGAACACTTTAAACCTTTATTTAAATATGATTTTGTTTTTTCTTAACTGACAAAGATTGTATAGAAATGCGAACATAAAAAAAAAAAAGATTTCTGCCCATTATTTGATATACATTAAACCATTTAAAAAGTAGAAAAAGTAGTCGTATTATAGTCATGTGGTATTTATTTTCTAAAAATAGTAAAACATTTGTGAGAAAATTTTATCTAGAGTTAATGAAAGAAGAAGAAAAAAAAAACCTCTTTTGTGTCTTAGTAGACTGAGCTATAAGCTACTGTTAGCATTTGCTGAACCTCCAGATTATGTATCTTCCCATCAACAGTGATCACGACAAGCATTTTTTTTCTTTGTGTTTGAAACAGAGCTGCATCAAAATGAAGAGTCGTAAATCATACGAGGCTGAAAAGCCTGGCTGGAAATGTGGAACGTACAGCAATTTTAATTTCAGGAGACTTATACTTTTGAAATTGTTCTTCACTGTCCTTGTGCTTGTGGTGTTTCTTCCTCATCCCATTTTATAGGATTATTATAGGAATTTTATTTTATTTTTTGACTTTCAGATGGGTCTGAAGGGTCTGAACTGGTCCTCCATAGTGATGTAAAAAATAAATAAATAGCCAATCATCCCATCATCATTGTGCTCGTGCTACCAAATATTAGCTGATGTTGTAACTCATGCTCATGGTGATTGTAAGAGTGAGGAAGCAGGGGTATAAAAACATAGAGGTGCCATTCCTTGGTGACAGGTGGCAAGTGCATAAGTTAAATTATAACTTCCACATGTTACTTAACTAACTGTGCACTTTATCTCACACGATAGTCTTCTCAGACAGAAATATTAGCTATGATTCGTAAATGCAACATCGCCACAAACAGAATGAACTATTTGCTAAGTACTTTTTTTTGGGTAAATAGTTCCCAGCTGCCACATATCCAGTTCTTTCATACTTTGGGGGTGTTTGCTGTTGATTTGAGAAAGATCAATAACGACTGAATCAACAAGCTTTTCTCATTTTTGTTGACAAACCCTGTCTGACCATGATGTGTAAGCTGCCATATCCCTGCCTTCCTTCCTTGTTGTCATTGAGTATGTTTAACTGTCTTAAGAAACATTTATATTTGTAACATTAAGTTTATTTGTATCCTTGGGAACATGAAAAAAAACAAAACAAAATGGTTATGCAAACTGTCCTTCCATAGAATATCTAATGGAGTATGGTACTAAATAATAACCGCTTTGTTACATAAACTGATTTCTGAAAGATAAACTGTCTTTTTGTTTTTTGTTTACAATAAGTCTCCAAATCAAATCATTTCACATTCACATGTAGAAAGTGACATTTTCACAAAAACTAGAGTGTACAAGAAAAAGCAAAACAAAACAGCAGCACAGCGAGCAAAGACGCATTTTAGGAAGAAAAAAAACAGTGAAACAATCTGCTTTTGAACAAATAACACCAAAGCATAGATGTTTGGCCTTAACACGCCACATTTAGCTAAAACCAAACACAGGATATTGGCACAAATGCCTCACCTACCACCTGTTGAACCTACTGACAGCAGAGGGATGATTCTACAAGACCAAGGCACCTTGAAGTCATTGAGTTTGCCATCAACATCTCTGTACATGAAGGTCATCTAGAGGTCATCTTTCTATCCAAGACACACCAGCAAAACAACAACAAAAAGTCTTGCCACAGCAAAAGTCAAAATACAGACCATGACGAATGAAATAGCATGAAGGTAATTAACAGGTACGTTGACACGCCTCTGCAGCATTGCATGGCCATCTGGGGCAGTCCTGGATCGGTCAACTGGAGTAGGGACTACCTTTAAGGAAAACCAGAAAGTGTTCCAATTAGAGTTGTTTTTTTGTTTGTTTGCATTTTAGCTTTAATTTACCAGGCAGAACATTAAAAACTAATTCTTATTTACAGCCTTGACCTGGCAAGTGACAAAAGGTAGTTGCAGGAGGAAAGGAGGGTGACAAAGAATACAAGAAACACACACATGAAATCTTTAGAGATTTAAAGATTACAATAAAATATTTACAAATGTCACTAAGCAATGCATTTAGATGACCTTTAAAGGCAACTGGAACGCATCATTTTTTGTGTTTCATTTGTTTTTGTTTTTGTTTTTTTTGGAAGAAGTTCCAGTCTTTTGATGGAGCAAGTAAAAAGGACAGTTGTTCAAAGCAAGACGTGGTTTTGGGGACGTGTGGTGTGGTATAGTCTGAAGGCTACTTATACTAGAGACAGTAGATGTTCTAGATATGGAGGTAAATGTTCAAAGGGAGTTTTATAGATAAAAGTATGAACCAATGAATGCTACAACGCTTATGAAAAGGAAATAATTTGACCAGAGATAAAGCAGACAATGAGTTCTGTCGTTGAATGGCAGAGTGATAGATTGTGTCCAACACATGTCAGTAGGTTGTATCCCCACAATCTAATGAGGGAAGGATGGTCTTTTCAACAATCATACTTTTGGCAGCAGAGGTTAATGAGGAATGATTTCTGTATAGAAAACCAAAACTTGCTTTGACCTTTAATCGTAGCATATTGGCATGATGCAAAGACAGTGCACTAAGCAACCAGATAGTTGTAGACTGTAACCTGTTCAATGGTCGTTCCATCTTTTGGTAGTGATGGCCATGGTGGATGAGGGGACCCTCCCTCTGTGACCAAACCACCTAAGTTCAGTTTTTTGGGCATTTAAAAACAAATTTAAGTTGGTAAAGGCCTGGCGTATTATAAAAGAAACTGTGTTTAAGAGACTTCCCTTTATCTGGAGGAGGACCAGAAGCACTCAAGATTGCATCATCAGCATATAACTGAATAAAGGCTTCGCTGACAAGTTTGCGGCGTTATTTATAAATATAGAGAAAAGTGTGGGACCAAGAATTGAGCCCTGTGGCACACCTAATGGCACATGGAGAAATGGGTGTGAGAGTGTGTATGTGCATGTAGGTGTAGTGAGTGTCTATGACAACTCTACCTGAGGTTTACACTCAGGCCAACACAGGTACATAGATCACCCAAGGGTCAGGGGACGTGTTTCAAAGAAAGATAGTCTTATTAAACAAATGTACTTTTAAAATAATGACTTTAAAATGACTAAACGATAGACCTACTGACTAAAGTATAATCCAGATGGAGGCACCACGCTGGCCGGAAAACGAAATCAAAGATAACCAACCAGGGCTGGGTTTAACATGGCGGCAGGAAAAGCAAAAAGCAAAAAGGTAAACCATAAATCACCAGTGCACTGGAACCAAAACCGTGTAAAACTCCAACACAAGGAAAGGGCTGCAGCTTGATAATGCTTCTTATGAAAATAATGTTAAAACGGAGAAGGCAAATGAGCAAACTATGTATAGTGAATATGTTTAAAGACAGGAGCATCTGCATCTCCTCAAGGCCTGTGTTCCTGTGAGCAAATGAACAATAACAGATTCATAAATACAGAGGTTCATTACTGAAAGAGCCACATATCTGTTAGAAAGAATGCATATGCAGATTTCTCCTGTGTATACCCACAGTTTCACACATCAAGCCGTTTGTTTGATGTGTGCAGGTCTACATGTTAGACCTGTTCGAAGAGTAGGTCTCTAGTCAAAGACAGAGACCCTTTGAGCATTTCCATATTTGACCTGTTTGGGCCATCAAGGACTATACTGGAAGGACTACACTGGAAAACATCAGCGCTTCAGGGGATTTGACGCTTGATAACTGGAGCTGAAGCGCTGCTTCACAGGTGTGGGAACAAGGATGTACTTTTTTTTTCAGTTCCTTGAATGACCACTAGGTGCTGGCACCAAAATAGGCCAAATCTGTTAAAAGGTCCAACTTTGCAACAGAATTAAACTGGCACAAAAATTTTTATTTTTTCTTTGGTCTATATTGTTAGATATTACATCTGTGACAATTATACAGGGGGTCAGCACCCCACCCCACTTTCAAAAAAACAAAACAACAAAAACATTTTCTAATTTTAAACATTTCATATATGTATTTGTCATCTTTGACTTACATGTTTCAAATTCAATTTTCAAGAAAAAGCACTTGAACTTAAAATGAACTGGTGTTGTTTTGTGCATTTATCAGTTAAGGATTTTTCTGTCCTTATTGAAGACATCTTTTCAGCAGGTGAAACCACAGACTTACTTCAACAAAAGCTAATTGGAGTCAGTAGTTTGCACATCTGGTGCCCAGTTAATTAAATTAATTTCAAAAAGTGGTTCAGGGACTGCAGATGAAAACTAGCCTGGTACATTTCATGAAGTGCACTGTCCCTTTCAAATAAACATCAAACACTAAAGCTACTTTGGTAAAACCCTCAAGCATGTAAACTTTGCTGTTCTTAAGCAGCACCTGATGTGAACCATGAAGGAGATCTCAAAGACATGTAGTCAACAGAAGTAGATCTGCAAATGTCTGAAAAGGGATAAAAAAAATAAAATAAAATCTCAAAATATCAGTCCACACGCAGTCCTCAGTAAAACAAACTGACATAGATGGAGACAGTTCAGTACTGTGTCTATGCTTCCTAGAAATAGGCATCTAGAACAAAGAATTACCAGTGAGGTTAAGAAAAACCCACGAGTACGAGCTACAACTTTGAAAACATCACTGGAACAGGCAGATGTCTCTGTCCATGAGTCTACCATAAGTTAGTTGTAGAAAAGGCATGTCCAAGGACAAGACAACTTCTGCTCTCATCTTTCTATCTTTTTAAAGAAAGGAGCTTAATAACATTTAAAACATCATCCCAAGTACAGTGGAAAAAGCATCATCATTTGGGCTTGTGTGGCTGCTTCAAGACAGACACCACTTGCCATCATTTTGGGTTTACCAAAATTAAAAATCCTGCAGGATGATGTCGACGAGGCTGACCACCAGCTGTAGATTGGTAGAAGTTGTGTGATGCAGCGGGACACTGATCCAACGAATCAACGTAAACCCACCACGGACTTGCTTCAGAAAAAGAACATCCACCTTTTGGGGTGGCCCACCTAGAGCCCAGACCTGAACCCCATGAGGCAAGGTTCCATTAACAGGTGTGAGGTGTAAAACCAAGGAGCTGGAACTGGAACAGGGCTGACTTGTGATAGAACCTTTTCCTAAGATTCTGAGAGGAGAACTTGAGTCGGCTGAGTTCTCACACAGATGTTTAATTTGTTGTGTACATGATATCACGGCTCATTCACAGTCTCTAGCGAAAGAAGGCTGATCGGAACAATACGACAACAGTTTATACAGAAATGTGCATCACTAGGTGGGGAGGAGCCGCAGCTTAGACTTGACAGTCCCATTGGATGGTCTGGTCCCTTCTGCTGGTCTGTCCAACCTGCCACCGCCACATCGTCTTCTTCTGGTCCAATCAGCTGTCGTCATTTCCTGGAAGAGAAGAAAACTACATATTCCATGTACCATCTTTCTCTCTTGGTCTTCCCCATGTGTTTGACCAGGTCCTTTGTCTCAATCACATGTTTCAGCCGACCACAACTAGGCTAATCTGCTACATTTCTAATATAAAATGAAGATAAACATACTCTGATGAATTTAGTAGGAAGAATACTAGAGAATCAATATACACAAAGATCAAACCAAAACTAAACACTGATATGAACATAAAGTTCATTAAACACGACCAGTAAAATAAATAGCAATGGGAAACAAGAAATAGAGGACAGTAAAGGAGCGGAACACCATAAAAGAACATGTGAAATGAAAATAAAAGAAAATTAACAATAGCACAATAACAAAAAATGATATGTAATATGTAAAAAAAAAAAATGCTGTCAATAATAATCTAAGTATTATTATTGTCAACTTTATTAACACCATAATATTAATAATATTACCAATATCAATGGTGACTGATCGTTTAATACGGAACTATAGAAAATTAAAACAAAACACGCACTGCAATTCTGTCCTTGAAAAGTGAGAAATTTTCACCTTAACACTTTAGGGTCCTTCCTTTAGGATAGACTGAATTAACAAAATAAGATTCATGCCACCTGGTCAAAACAGCACACCATTTTTGCACCAGTTTGTCAACCACCAATTCCTACAAAGTGAAGAAGAGGACAGCGAGGAAGAGGAGGATGATGAATGTTGTAAAGTTTGACAGCTAACCTAAAACGCTGTGTGTCATCAGCTTTGTCATGTGTGTGTTCCATTATTATAATTGTGACTTCTATGAAGATCAGGTCAGATCTGATGGCAGATCAGTGCAGAAAAAAAATAATTCAAAGTGGTCAACATATATTTTTGTGACAATCTATTTATTATTGTTTTGCCAAATATTCAAGTCTAAAATCACATCTTTGCTTTCTGGCAGTGCTGATGATAAGTGCCCTGCACTGACTTATGGACACGGCTTACTGAGAGCATTAGGTGTTAGCACAAGATGGGTGGTACAGCTCCTGCCTGTAATGAATCTTCGTGTTCCCGCTGTTTTATCTTGCACAATGTCAAAGGGTGAGTGATAATGCTGTCCTTACCAACGGCAGCTTAGGGAAATCACTACAGGGTTGGCTAAAGAATATCCAGAAAAATTATCATTTTTAATCTTTTGGAAATCTTTCACTAACATTTCCTTATCTGTGTTAAAGGATGGGAATGAAGAGTTTAATAAGACAGATGCATTTAAATTAAATACAGTCTTGGCCTTAAGTGAATAATACAGTGAAATCATATTGTATTCTAAGCAAGGAACTGCGGAGAAACTCTGTATTCATATATGCACTTGACTATGTGAGATGACTGTCCTGTTTCCACACCCATGTGTTGCTCTCCATCTGGCTATCCAAGCCACAGTGGTTGAGTGTCAAATTGAAGGCAGAGCTGCTCCTGTCCGAGCCCGTTAGCGTGACAGCACCCATCCCCCCACCCACTCACCCACCCATCACCACCTTGCATTCTCAAATCCAATGGCATGTTCTCCCTGCATGTGCCATGTCCCACTTCCCTGCTGCAGCATGACATCATAGAATAAGAACTGACATAGGGAAGTAACCCCCTGGCCACAAGGGCCTCTTTGCTCTCTCTCCCTGCTTGCATGCATGCACACACACATACACACACACACACACACACCATTCTAAGAGTCTTGGGACTGATCGTCTCTGAGTCTCTCCTCCTCCCAGTGTGCAGCTAGACAGATGGAGATTCATCTCTCAACAAGCTGTGATCTGTGTTTAGAGATGTGTGCTGCAGAACACAACTCTAATTAGGTTTATTGTTGATCTTGGGAGGTTAATTTGTATTTGGCTGCAAGTAAACATGCTGAAAGAGGCCAACCTAGTTCCTTACAACACATCGCCACTGCAACTACAAAGAATAAAGGATCTTTTCTATCTACTTTTCTTGCACGTGATTCAGAAAAAGTATTATTCTTCACGATATTTGTCTGGTCTGGTGGAATTCTACATCATGGAAGTGTGTTTGTCTAATGAGTTTAGCAGTGTTGTGTTACACCTTGTCCAAACTGAGATATGAGCCAGGCCCACACAAGTTTAACTTCATGTGTTTTCTTTTTTTCCTCCCTCCTGCACCTTTTCTTCATTCTGTACACAGCTGAGTTTTTAATGCACTGGTGACATATCAGCTGTCAGCCGGAGTGCAAGATAATTATGTTTCATTCAGAGCGTCCACCACACTGAACACACAAACGCTGTGGAGATAACACGAAGTCGACAGCCATTCCCTCCTAGCCTGAGCTAATTCAATCAAAGGAGAAATCAAACAGCACTTTGCTCTTAAAGCATGAGGTTTGGATAACTGTGTGTGTCTGTGTGATTTCTGGTTGAATGGATGTTTCGATGATCGTTTTCATGTGTTTCAGGTGTGTGCTGGAAATGAAAAGGAGTCAGACATTTTGCTTCTTGAACACCACAACAAGCCTCTACTGATGCTGTAAGCTGTTTAGTGTCAAACACATCAAAGAATATCACACAATATGAACTTCCAATGCAATGATGCAGGAATAGATGTGCTGTGATCTATTTATTTTGTTTCCTATGTTAGAGCTTTGCTTTAACATGAGCAGATGAAATATTGAAGACGAGGATATTTTGTCTCATATGAAGCTTTAGATTAGCCTCTCAGATCAGAGTCACATCTAGACAGAGCTAGCTGCAGCTAGTCTGCTCTGACCTATCATAAATACAATATGTTGCATTTATGCAGCACTTTTTCTAGTTCTGATGACCCCTCACATCCACATTCACCACTATAAAAAGCCTCACTTTTGATTCAATCACTCTTTTTCATTTGGAAATGAAGTAAAAGGAAATGAACCTCACATCTGAGGATTTTAACATGCTAACCTTAGCTTAGTGCACGTTAGTGCAACCCT
The DNA here is from genome assembly GCA_037176975.1 of Arrhamphus sclerolepis. Lineage (NCBI taxonomy): Eukaryota > Metazoa > Chordata > Actinopteri > Beloniformes > Hemiramphidae > Arrhamphus > Arrhamphus sclerolepis. Next base: position 2,134,430 of record JBAMYA010000015.1, on the reverse strand, counting down.
GCCCAAGTACAGTCATATACAGGTATTTCAGTGCGTGCAGCAAGATCGAAGGCAACTGGCTTCTTTTGTTTGGTCCATAATGTAAATAAAGCCATGTTCAAATATATTAAACTAAAAGAAAGATGAAAATTTAAGAGGAAGGAAACCAAAGGATCTGAGACATTTCAACAAAAATAAATGAATCTTGGCATCATTCATGCTGTACTCTTCCTGTTTCTTATTTGTCTCCTCTTTTTTTTGTATTATCTGTGCTACTATACTTCATCTGATTTAATCCAGCCAGAGACATTTAACAGAACTAGATTCCAGAGTTTGTGCCGTAGTACAGGTCAATACACTGCATGCTCACTGATTGTTACGCTTGATGCGGCTGCATTCAGCTTGGCTTTTCCATCATAACCGTTCAGGTTTCCTGTTTATATCCTCCTTTCTCCTTTCAGCCTCTCCCCACCCAGATCCAGGAGACATGTCTCCCAGCAGGGTAGAGGGTCAGTTCAGATGAGGCTTCAACCTGTCAGGAAAAATTCACATCTCGCCCCTCATGCCTTGCTTTACCTTCTAAGCCCTCTGTCTCTCACATCTCCCATGTTGGCACCCATCACTCTTTTTTTTCCCCACCCTCTCCTACCCTCCTCCTCCTGCCATTTGATTCAGATCACTGAGTTAGCCTCAATCTCCTTTGTCTGAGGCCCCATTTTGCCTGGCAGATGGACAGGAGGAGAGAAGATGCACTTACATCGAGACGAGTATTGTACATGTGTGTTTGTTTATGAGACCACACTAGAGATAGAAAAGGAGAAGAAAGGCTGAAAGTTTTCTGGGAGGTAAAATGTCAAACAGCAATCAAGTGAGGAGACTTTTATCTGTCAAACCTGAGTGAGGTCTTGGCTCTCAGGCTACTGAACTGACAAGGCTGCAGCTAAAAGAGAGCCAAGACGTGAAACTGCGGGCGACAGAATGAGTTTACCTTTTATTCAGTTAACTTGTCACATAGTATCAAACTTACATGCCAAGGGTGCATGCTATATTTTACTTCCAGCAGCCTGATATCAAAAATAAAAAATAATTTGAAAAAAATGTACGAGGCTGAAAAAAAAACAAGCTTTGAAAATATTCAAAAGAAGCAGGATTAGTAAGTGAACATGTTGTGTTTTGTTTTGGATGTACAATCCTTTGAAATTATAATATGACATAAAGTGGTTAAAAGTGACTGACTCACTCTATACTCACTGACATGCCCTACATTGCTTACAAACTAAGCTCACGCTCTTTGCCCAAAAGAACCCTTTTGCCCAAAGCAGAGCCTGCTCACACATGCCTAAGAATAGAGGTGGGATTGATGGATATAAAAAGGGAGAAAGAGGGCTTCATAACCAAGTAAGAGCCCTCCTAGATGTAGAAGCATGATTTTTTTTTTCCTTTCTTTCTTTCTTTTTTTTTTTTTTTTTAATATAAACCATTTCTTAGGATCATTTCACTCAAAAGTACATAAAAGCTCTTTCAAAGTTTCTCTGTGTTCTTTGCCCTCGACTGAAATAGTCCCTGTGGAGAATGCAGAAACACACAAACACGCACTCCATCCTGAAAGATGAGGATAAAAGGGTTGACCCCACGAACGTAAAGTTACAGGCATACACACAAATACACACCAACATGAACACAAACACTCATGAAAAATAGAGTGCATTCCATTCAGGCCTCCATTTTTTTTTCCTTAAACCCAATATTATTAATAATGCTCTAGTTGAAACAAAGCAACTTATTTTGCACTGAAAGGTTCAAAATGTGCAAGCTAGCAAAGCAGACTTTTCATCTTTGTTGCACCCACCAGCAAATAATGGCCTGCAACTGGGGGACTGGTCACATGTGACAAAGATGAGCGATAAATGCACCACTTCATGTTCTTCCCCCCCCCCTCCTCTCATTTCTAGAGAAGGATGAATTGTGACTGGGATCCAAACCCAGAGCAGGATGTAAAATTCAGAGCTATAATGTCAATAAAGATCATTTTCAGTAAAATCGATCTACTTGTGCCTCATTTCAAGGTTCCATTTGAGGCTGAAATGTGTTTCTTTTTCTTTCTTTTTTGTGTCCGCAGGTATTTCAGGGTAAACCCAGTATTGAAAAGAGAAACATCTAAAAGACAGATAAAAGTCCTAATTTAAAATAACTGCACAAATATACAGTGATGAGGCCAAATTGAAAAGAAAAAGCCTTTATCTTTTGTGACAATTTGAGCAGCCAGTGGCTGACCTAGAGTGTTTTGTGGCAGCAGAACGTTCACGCACACTCAAAGAGCATCAGATCAGACTTGCAGAAGCTGTTTGTGTCGAAGCTACGTGTCAATTTTGTAAGATGTAATACAGAAAAGTTCAATTAACCCAAGCAACCCGTGAAGCAGGTAAAACTTTTGTAAAACTAATTTTAGGTTTATAAAATGATGCGGACCTGGTTTAGTTTTTTGTCTAAGGTTGAATGTTGGGTTACAACATGTTTGTTGTTTTTTTTTGTTGTTGTTGTTTTTAAAAAGTCAATGTGGTTACTAAAACTTGTTCATTGTCCATGCACATATTATAAAGATTTTGAAGTTAATTAAGCAAACTTATGTCTCCTCTCTTTTCACATTTTGAGTATGTTATTCAGGACTGGCGACCTGTCCAGGGTGGACCCCGGCCTTTCGCCCGAAGTCAGCTGGGTTGGCTCCAGCAGACCCCCGTGACCCTGAACAGGAAATAGCGGGTATAGATAATGGATGGATGGAGTATGTTATTCATGTTATTTGATATTATTTCACTTAAGCTACATTATTGTTCTGTTGTGAATTTGAATGAATCTGAATATTAGATTATTGAGCAACAGCCTATTGTTGTACAACAGAAGAACCTTCTAAAATGAGATAAGTTATTTTGAAACATAGCTTTAACCTCCAATGTTTGAGGCATAAGTTATGGCTAAATGGTTTTATTTTGACTTTATTCCAGGTCAAGATTATTATTATTTTTTTGAAGTTACTATGATTTTGATTGTTTCTGCTACACTGTTCGAGGCTGCAGCGTGAACCTAGAAACCATTCAAGTCCTGCTGATCTGCAGGCGGCATTTCCTTGGATGTGAAATCTCCAGTACTCGAGCTCCGGCCCAATAAGATATTTGCACACACAAAGACACAACAGACTTCTGAGCTGTTATTGTTATGTAGCATCCCTTTGAATGCATTGTTCACTGCAGCTTTATCGTAGTAAAAGTTCTATTTTTCTAAACACTTGTCTGAGGTTTTCATTGTTGTTATTCATTTCCAGGCTCCTTGTACAGTGAATTTCATTTCTTCAGTTTCCCCACTAGGTAGTTATGGTGTGGTTACACGTGGGTTCGTGCCAAGATTGACAAAAGAACCCTAATTTTCTTTTATACGCAATTCAATCTTGCAGCAAATATAAATTTTCTAGTGCATAGGTGAGAGTGAAGGTGAATGCATCCTTCAGCCTCTTGATCAAACAAACTTTATTGGTACAAGATTCTGTCAGAGGATGGTGGATGTGGTGTGTGTTGTTTGATAATGCATTAATGTTAGTGTAGTGTAGTATGGTGGTTGTGTGGTGATGTTGGATGCCCCCCCCACCCCAGTTCATGTCAGAGCTGAAACAGTCCAGCAGAGAGACATAAAGCAGTGATGTTGACCCAAGACACGTATTCAGCACCAACTGGTGACCACAACCACTACTTCAGGCTGAATCACAGTTGGTACTGGTGTGCCAGGTCAGTGACAGGCAGCAGACCTCCAACAGTACTCTGGATTCCCTCTCCAACTCATCTGGAACCATCCAGCCCAGTCAGTGATGATGTGGATGTGAAGATTAGGATGTCTTCCAAGTCCCTGACTGTAAAACAGAACAGTGAGTGTGACTGGTACCAAACCCTGTATTGTGGACCCCAACTAGGTAATAGGATGTGTGGATGCATTAAAAGGAGGACAGGGGTGGGCGTAGGAGGACAGCAACATTCTCCTGTGTCGCAGCCTGCATTCCACTTGTCCCCCCAACAAGTCAGCACCTCTGACCCTATCATGTACCCTAGGGTCATATCCTGCTTAAGTGCTCTCTTCTAGTGATGATGCACATCACTGAAAGAGAAAAGGCAGACCAGACCAGAGAGGCTTCAGGTTGGTAATGAAGGAACTGTACTGGCTCGATGCCAAACTGCTGGACTAATGTATTGACAGACATAAACTGCTTGCTAATTATAATACTACTACTACTAATAATAATAATAATAATACTAATAATAATAATAATAATGATAATAATAATAATAATGATAATAATAATAATAATGATAAAAAGATGCAGGTGACTAATACCATTATGTTGCCATGATTGGAAAAAGACGGGGCTCTTGCATAATTGGAAATAAGAATTGTGCCAGATTGGGGTGAATTTACATGCTGTCAAAGAGGACTTTGTGATTTTGATTATTTTCCATCAGGCTGACAGTTGAGTTAATTGTAAGGCTGTTAAAGGAGTTCATCTTCTTTACTGAGATTGGAAGGAAGGTTAGGTCAGAAACTGAGGTCTTTTTTTTTTTTTTATCTCTTATTGTTCTAGCGCCCTCTTCTTCTCCATATTCTTCTTCCACTTCTTCTCCTCTTCGTCTTCGTCTTCCTCCCTGCAGTCGTCGTATTATGATGATTTATAGAAGAGTCCATTTTGTTTGCAGTTCCAGGACGCTTCATCTTGCTTTATTGAAGCCACCGCCGCTCCCCTCCTGGTCAGTTAAATGTATTTCAGTGTATATTCAGATAAAAAATAGTCTCCGAGCCGCAGATTTCATTGTTTTCTGTGTCAGTGATGAATCTCTCTTTTCTTTTTTTGATAGTTACTCGGGGAGAGGAGGCAATTTCCTCCAGAGGAAAAAAAAAGAAGAGAGAAGTGAGGCCACTCGTGGCGAGGGAAAGTAATCTGATTACCTGCTGGTGACAGCGCAGCCTCGGCAGAGCGTCGGCCGTTGTGTTTGGATATTATTTAACGTGTCAGAAGGTATTGGGCTCATTTCTCCGATCTTCCTCTCTGGGAATTTGCAGATAAACCTGGATGGATTTCTTTTCCCGGGGTTTGGGAGGACGCACCTGCAGCCTGGAGGCATTCAGGGCGTTTACGGGAAAACTGAAGTGACAAGGCGAGCTAATTTGGTCTCAGAGTGGCTTTGACAAACTCCTGGAGTTTCCACGTTCTCCAGCACTCGCAGGAAAACAGCCGACGCAGCAGCGGGAAACGGGGAACTGAGGTGACGGCGGCGCCGACCGTCAGGCCGACACTGAGGACGATTTATTACGATTCATTCAAAGAGGAGGAACAATGGCCCGAGGACGGGAGGGACACCTGCACAGGTGGAGTCCAGGTGCTGCTGAAGCTCCGCCCCTTCCAAGCTGAAGGCAAAACAATGCAGACCAGCTGCTTCACTTTCAACCGTAGTGGGTCTGGCATAAAAGAGACAATTTTCTGAGTCACAATTTTACAACATAAGAATTATAGAAAATCTCCATGGCTACCGTTAAAGGGCCACCCCTCATCCCCATGGTTACCGTTAAAGGGCCACAACATCTCATGGTTACCATTAAGGGGGCCACCCCTCACGCCCATGATTCTATTAAAGGGCCACATCATCACCATGGTTACCATTAAAGGGCCACCCCTCATCCCCATGGTTACTGTTAAAGGGCCACATCATCTCATGGTTACCATTAAAGGACCACATCATCTGATGGTTACCATTAAAGGACCACATCATCTCCATGGTTACTTTAAAAGGGCCACAGCATCTCCATCGTTACTGTTAAAGGGCCACATCATCTCATGGTTACCATTAAAGGACCACATCATCACCATGGTTATTTTTAAAGGGCCACAGCATCTCCATGGTTACTGTTAAAGGGCCACATCATCTCCATGGTTACTGTTAAAGGGCCACAGCATCTCCATCGTTACTGTTAAAGGGCCACATAACCTCCATGGTTACCGTTAAAGGACCACATCATCTGATGGTTACCATTAAAGGACCACATCATCTCCATGGTTACTGTTAAAGGGCCAAATAATCTCCATGGTTACCGTTAAAGGGCCACATCATCTGATGGTTACCATTAAAGGACCACATCATCTCCATGGTTACTTTTAAAGGGCCACAACATCTCCATGGTTACTGTTAAAGGGCTGCATCATCTCCATGGTTACCATTAAAGGGCCACAATATCTCCATGGTTACCATTAAAGGGCCACCCCTCATCCCCATGGTTACTGGTAAAGGGCGACATCATCACCATGGTTTCCATTAAAGGCCAAAAATTGTATCGTACAGTCAGAAATGTTACAAAATTGTGAATTTTATAAATATAAATATATAATATAATTATAACTTGAAATTAAATTTCTTTTGTTGGAAAATAGTTCATAAGTAATAATAGTTAATAAGGTTTTCTACAACATTTTGACATAAAAATGTTGTGTAATTATAACTTAAAAACCTTAAAAACACATTTTTTGTTTTTAAAAGATTAATTTTACAAAAATCACAGGTTTTGACAGGAATGATCAACTTTTAGTTGTAAAAAACTTTTTGAAAAGTAGTTTCTTTGGGTGTGTGATGCTTTTACGTTGTTTTGTTGTTGTTTTAGTGATTGTTTTTATTATGTAAGGCACTTTGTGTTACTCTTGTATGAAAAGCACTTTATAAATTAATTTGATTTGACTTGACTAAATCCTGACTTTCTGACATAAACCGGCTCAGTTATTCCACTTTTTGATTGAATGTTGCTTCAGAAACGTTCTCGTTAGAAGTTTATTCATTTGTTTGTCTTTAAATGATCACCAGATAAGATGAAGTGGACAAGTTTGACGTGAAAACAGAGACTCTTGTCAAGGTTTGTCTGTTAAATATTCCACTCTTCTGGTCGCCGCTACTCCTGATTTTCCAAGTTTCACCTCCGTCTGACTTCACGACGCGTCCCTCCGGCTGTGCGCCGCCTCCCGCCACTGTGCGCTATAAAAGCTTCCCTCTTATGTTGGTGGAGATTGAAAGTGTCCAGCGTATTATTCAAATGACACGCTGCCTCACCGGGCGCCTCTCTTCTCCCTCCTATCATCCTCTCCCCCTCACCTCCCCCCGCCTGAACGCCGTTTCTGAAGACGACTGGCGGCTGGAGGATAAGGATCCCGGCCGCCACTTCCTCCTCAGCCCTGATTTGAATAAAGAGCTTTGAAATTAAGTGGACAGAAGCCGTCAGGAAAGCAGCGGTGCGCCTTTAAGGAAGCAACCGTGCCCGGCTAAATTATTTTGATTGACGGTACCAGGATTTTTTTATTTTTCAAGAGCCTGCTGATTTTATTGTGAGAGCCAAGGGGCATCTTCTGGAGGGGAGGCAGGTACCCGTTTGATCCAGTCCAGACAGCTCCCAGTGGAACCAGTGGAACCAGCGGCCCGGGCACCGAGGGTCAGAAGGCGGACGAATAAAAGGCAACTGAAGGAGAAAAAAATACCCAGAAAGCTTTGGAGTGAGCGGCTAGAAGTGTGAAAATGGTTTTCTTGGTTCATGTGATGTTGAGTGTTTAGTGTCAGGAGTGGGACACTCACTGATAAAGAGAATGGAGGGAAAAGCTGATGGGGGGGGTGGATAGAGGAGAGGTGGTTTCAAACCAGAGGGAGGACTGGGGGAGGAGGGTTAATGAGAAAACCATCCCTCTACGGTGGATGGGTCCTGTCAAGAAGACGTGTCCAAACATGTCCAGACGACCACTGTCAGCTGAAAAACCTCCATATCTGCTGCTGGCTTCTTGGCCACTCTGCCTTAGCAGCACCAGACCTCCAGATCACAACGGTCCATATCTGGTGTGGATCTGGTCGAGATTTGGATCAGACCGGAGCACATTTTGTCCCACGTTCTATATTTCTGTCCCTCTCCTCTCTGTCCTTCATCCTCTCTGTCCTGTCTCCCTCCTCATGTCTTCCTTTACCCAGCTGGCCTTTAGAAAGAGGGCCCCCTAGAACTGATCCAGGTCCTGGTCCAGGTTTCTTCCCAAGAGGGAGTTTTTTCATTCCTGTGTTAGACTTTGCCATGTGCTCGGGGGTCATGATCTGGGTTTCTGAGGCACCTTGAGACGACGCTATATAAATAAAACTGAATTGAATTGAGTCGAATTTAGAACCGGAACAGACGTCAAGGTTCTGGATCTCCAGGATAAAATCCTCCAGATCACTCACAGGGTTTCAGCCTCCTTCCTGATGTGATTGGACCATTTTAGATTTACATTTTGCTGTAAAATGTTCCAGTTTTTTCATGCGGCATTTCTGGATGAGCACTCCTTGGCAGTTGTTTGGGAGATTTCAGAAGGAGATGGAGATTTATGCGTCTTTAAAATTCTTTGCACTTTATTTGCTTTTGAAATCTCTGCTTTACCTCCTTTCTAGCACGTTTCTTTTTCCCTTCTATAAATCCTGTTGCCATTTAATTGACTTTGAGAGAAGAGGCTTCTCTAAAATGGGGTAATAATGTCACGTTGAATGTGTGAACTTTGCATAAGGAAATCGAGTGTACGCTGCAGATAAATCAAACAGAACAGAAGTTATTGCAACAACTGTCTGGATTGGGCAGGGAAATCTGTTCTATACCTTTATTTGATGCAATCAGGAGTTTTTAAAAAAGGTTTTTCACGACAACTGTGTTGCTGTTTAACCCTCTTGTCTGATTCCTCATAAATTTATTTCTGTTCAAGAAGGCTTAACCATTTGTTTGTCTTGTTCAGTAAGTCAGTAATCCTCCCTCTCCTCTCCCATTCACAGATTTAGTAAATCACCCCGATTATAAATTAGCATTCTCCAGATAATTTTAAAAATCAAAGATCCAGATTTACTTGTGGAGGTGCTGAAGCGGCTGCTGTCAAGACAAAGAAAACGTAAACTTCTGTGGTTGCATCATGCCCCTACACTGTTTTTAGGAATTGACATCACATTAAAATTTACATTCACAATTTGAAATGGATTAAATGAGGAACTGCATTATGAAATATAAAGAACTCAAACTGAGAACTGGATCATCATCTGAAATAAACTGGACCATGAGTTGTAATGAACTGGATTAAACTGGAGTACAATTTGGACTTTGTGCTAATAAATAAAAACTCAATGTCATCCGAGATAGAAAACATTTAGCCGAGCATTTAGCATTTATCCATCAGCTTAAAAATTTAAATTTTAGCGTAAAATAACTCAGAAGCTATTAACAAAAACTGAAAAGATTACTGATACCATCTAGTACAAAAATAATTTATCTTTTAAGGTAAAGACATGCTTTATAACTTCTATATTATTCAGAATTCCTACAGTGTAGCAGAGAATTTAGTGTTAGCAAAGCTGTATCACTTTATCGATGCATTATGACATTATTTATTCTTAAGTGCCTAAATGAATCGTATTTTAAACTCAAAAGATCTGAATGTCTGATTTTAAGTTGATGAATAATGTTGGTTGTTTAATATATAGCTAGCAGTAGCTAGAAATGGGATGACTCAGCATGCCTCTGTCACTCTTTTTTTCAGTTTTCTGTGTTTTGTGTAGTTATGAAGAAAGAAAAAAGGAATGAATACATAAAGAAAAGCCACATAGTTCTAATCCAGAGGAGAGTTGAACACTAAAAGTGGAAAATGTTGTTTATGTCTTGTACTTGTTATGTAGCTAAGAGTGGAATGACTCAGCATTTTTAAATTTCGGTTACAGCAAAATTAAGTAACAATTGTGAAAAATACTCTTTTGTTGTTGTCTACAGTTGGAGAGAAAGAAAAGTAAAGTTAAAAGTACTGGCAATGAGTCATTATAAATTCAAAACCTCTGAATGTCTCATTTTAAGTTGATAAATAATGTTTACTTTGGTTATTTTAGAAAACTCTATGTCACTATGTCACTGCATTAATGCATTGGGCATTATTTATCTGTAAGACCTGGAATGAATCATATTATAAACCCAAGTTGATTAATATTGTTTTTTTGATTATTTGATGGCTAACAATTGCTGGCAGTGGAATGACTCAGAATTTCTCTGTGACTTTTTATTTCAGTTTAAATCGCAACTATTAAGAGAACATTTGTGGGAAATTATTTATTTGTTAGTTTTTCTGTGTTTTCTATAGTTTTAATGAAAGAAAAAGGTACAAATCCAGAAAGAACAGCCACATTCAAATCCAGAGAAGATATAAAAGTGGAAAATGTTGTTTTGTTTCTGCAGTGTATTCGTCATCTGTTCTGGTAATATGTATTCTTAATCTTGAACTTCCACTGTATTCTCTCATGTAATGCCTTTTTATTTAGCCAAGTTGGTGACCTCTCCTCGGACAAGTCTTGCTAGGAAAGAGTTAAATCCGTCTTCCTGGAAGTATTTTCAGATGAACTTAATGCAATTTTAGATCTCAGTGGGACATTCAGGAATCAGATGTGATGAACCTGTTAAAACATTAACATAATAATAATAATAATAATAATAATAATAATAATAATAGTAATAATAACAAAGTCCTGACCTCCAATCCAGAGCTGAGGGCAGTGGCGCACGAAATAAATGATTTGAGAAATTAATCAACATCTGAACCTCAGATCATGTTTTATTTATTAGTAATCACAACCAATCAGGGAAGAAATTAATCAATGAAGGCGATATCCACCATCTGGGGGCCCGTTGATCCCCCCGCAAAAACGTGTTTTCTCTCCAACATTCCAACACTTGTAGGTTTTCTCTCCAAGGCCCGCGGGTTTTCACTCCAACACTCGTGGGTTTTCTCTCCAGCTTGTCATGGCCTCATATTTAGGTGACTGATACTTTCTCTTCTCCGACCAATCAGCTGTGAGCAGGTCCATATGGCCCAGATCAAAGGTGTTGCTGGGTGCATGCTTCTGCTTTATTGCCAGCCGCTGCTGTTAATTAGGAAACAAGATCACAGGCAGTATTAAAATCCAATTAAATTGATATGAACAGATTGCCAAGTGATGTTCGCTAATGTATAATTGAGCACCATGCTAATTTTCTCTGGCTGCCTTTTGTTTCACCACCGCTCTGCGTCTATCTCACCGGCCTGGAAATTTTTCCTCTTCCTGTCGCCGCCGATGGAGAGATAGGCAAGTTAATATGGGGGGGATTAGGGGGGGGGGGTGTTAGTGTGATATCATCACACACTATTGGCTCGATGGACGTTCCAGTGACTGGCTAAACTGAAATGACTAAATATTTGAACCCTCTGGAAGTAATTGGTTTTCTACCTTTAATTGTTAGCATAACTGATCTAAGTTTTATCTGAGTCACAATTACAAACAAATATGATGGTGGTGGATGTTGGACCAATCCTGGGTTACATCATTGCCATGGTTACCATCAAAGGTTGTTCTTCTGGTCAACAAACCTGATGATTCAAAATTGCTGATAAATAATAAATGATGTGATGTAATGCATGTAAAAGAAGTGAGTTTTTGTCCTTAAATCTTTCATTTTTCATGATAAATCGCAAAATTAAAAGGAAATCCTATCATTGGTGGCTCAGTGGTAGAGGGTTTGGCCATGAACCTGAAGGTTGGTGGTTCGAGCCCCTCCTGGGTACACCAAAGTGTCTTTGGGCAAGACACTGAATCCCTGATTGCTCCCAGTAGTCAGGCCAGCGCCACTGTATGGCAGCTCTGCTGACAACTGGTGTTGGTGGGTGAATGCTTACAGTGTAAAGTGCTTTGGCGCTGTAGAAAATACAGTTATAAAGCGCTACATAAGTGCAAGACATTTACCATTGGCATCAAAACAGCTTTTGTCATAAAATTTCAAATTCTGAGTAATTGCATCTTTTTGTCATAAAATCATATATTTGTGTTGTAATGAAGCAAGTTATTTTGTTTTTTGTGACCATACTGGAATTGTATAGTGTACAGTGTTTATTTGTTAAATCTCACAAATGAAAAAGGAAAGGTATGTTATAAAGAACTTTTGACAAAAAACAACTTTTATTGTAATGTGCATTTTCATGTAAAAATTATGATTTTCTTTGTTTGTTGTGAAACCACAAGGTTTTTAATCATAAAATTGAGACTTTTTTCTTGTAAAATCACAAAAGATGTGACTTTTTTTGTAAGAAAAATAACATTTTTGTTATGAAATTTCAGACTTTGCTAGACTGTCAGTCACAGCGTTTTGTCTAAAATCACAACTTTAACTCTTAGCTACTGAACTCTGAGCCAGAGGGTTCAGATGAACCAGTTTCAGAAACTGAGGTAACTGATACTCTGAGTCTGTTACCACGGCAACTGACTCTGAACTAAACCTGGTCTCTGTTACCATGGCAACTGACTCTTTGAACTAAACCTGGTAAGCAGCAGTTTTACTTCAAGATTCCAGAGTTTCTTTCTTTTTCCTCTCCTTCATGAAGCTGAAATGGGTTCAGTTTAATCAGAAAATCGATCATGTAACCATCATTTTGGAGACGACTAAAAGTTGAAATGTCGCATTTAGCGTCAGTAAAGTATGTTGATGATCTGAATATATAGTTTAATAGTTTAATGTGGTCAAACCAGCCATGACTTCTATTGGCGAGATCCTGGTAAACCACTTGACTCTGTTAACAATTGAACGTTTTTTCGGTGGCAGTAGTTCGGTAGTGCGTGGCGACAGAGAAAGAGATGGTGATTGTAGAGCGGTGGAGCTCAGGAGACGAGCGGCACGGGTGCCACCGCAGCGGGACCAACATGTGCCAAAACCCGCTGGCAGTGAATGAGTTAATAATTGCAACTTTTCATCATAAACTGTTTTTATAAAAGTAAATGCAAAGAAATAAGAGTTTTTGTTGTGAAGAAGCTGAAAATCGTCTCGTTGGGGAACGTAGTGTTTAGGGAATGTCTAACCACGAGGACTCCTTAAGGTGGCGGGTGTCCGTCCAAAGATCTTGAAGGCTCTTTCTCTTTCTTCAATAACTCGTCATTAATCCTCAGGTAACCTGAAGTCATTTACATCAAAGACCCTTAAACTGTTCTTGTCTTCGTCACAATGTAAATCCTTCTTAAAGTAAACCCAAAGATGTTCAGGACAACCCCAAGAAGCCCAAGGACCCCACAGACCTCAACGCCCCCTACAAACCCACCAACCCCAACAAGTCCAACAACTCCAGCGACCACCACGACTCCAATGACACCAAAGACCCCAATGACCCCAACAACCCTAAGTCCAACAACCCTAACCACTCCAACAACTCCAGAGATACAAATGAGTCTCTGAAATTCTCGCTGAAGCGTGTTAAAACTGCCTGAATCTAATTCAAAACTCTCAAACGTTGAAACCAAGTCAGGAGCTATTATGTCAAAAAAAAAAAATCCCCCAAAAATGGAGCCAAGGCAGAAGACGATGACCTGGTAGACATTCTGGGCATGGATGGCATTGACGGGACTAAGCCTCACCGTCAGAAAAGCCTTCTGGTCCACCGTGAGACTGGCTTAGAGCTCAGAGTGGGAAGAAATCCGTCTTCTTAACCAGCCTGACCAGTCACATCTCCATGAGTGGATGTGTCACACAGCAAATCCCGGGACGGGGGACCTTTTAATCGACTTTTTTAATCCTTAATCCTTAACGTGTCCAATCCCCGTCACCTGGCTGACCCGCCGTGTTCCAGCTGGCTGATGAGACCGCCGTTAAAGTTCAACACTGAGTGTCTTTTGTTCCCTCTGTATGAGTCCTCTGCTGCTTTAGGGGCTTTAACCTGTAGCAGATCACGTTTACCTGTGATTTTACTCACGTTTGTCTGAAGTGTGAGCGCTGCAGAAGTCTGATAATCTCAGATCAAGTCCAGCTGCTGACTGATTTATGTCTTTTATTTCTGGATGTTCAAAAGTGCCATGTCTGCTTCCACTTCACGGCTGTTTGAGAAGTGTTTTTTTTTTTCTTAAATAGATTTATCTCCAGTCTTCATTTGAATAATGGCTTTCTTTGTTACATTACAGGTCCCACTTCTGAAAGTCCTCTTTATCTCAATTAGATTTTTTAAAAAGCTGCAATAATTCAAAATGAAAAGGAAAACGACGAGTTTGTGATGAATTGCTGTAAGCAAATATGTGTAAATGTAGAGGAACAAACTGGTTTTCTGCTTTAATTTTAATTAAAATGTGATCTGATCTACATCTAAGTTGCATCATGAAACCAACACAACTTTCATGAGCTTAAAAAACACAAACTGTTGGGATTTATTTTTCTTTATGGTAAATAAAAAGTTTAAACGTCATCCCCATGGTGAAGCACGGCAGAGGGAGCTTCATCATCCGGACTCAGATATAAACTGATATAACTCTGATATACAATGAAATGTAAGTTGATCATTTTGTCTGGTGATTCTTCTAAAATTAACTTTTTGTAATGAACATTTGTGATTTTAGGACAAAAAGTTGAGACGATAAAATAATTAAGTTTTACAACTGTTATAATTTTATGTAAAAATGTTGCAAAAGGTTGATATTTCATATAAATAATTGCAATTTTAATTTGAATTGTGGCTGGATGGCAAAAAAGTCAAAATTTTTATAAACAAAAAGTAAAGTTTGCAAGATTTGAAGTTTGATTTTTTATTTTTTATTTGTGATTATGATTGTGTTTATTTGATTTTATGAGAAAACTCCAGACCTGAGATTTGCCAAAACTCACTTATGTATATGTATATATACATATATATATATACACACACACACACACAC
>JBAMYA010000015.1:2085706-2100170 GCA_037176975.1 Arrhamphus sclerolepis | reverse complement strand
CTATGATGGATAAGATGGACCAAAGCCTGAAAGATTCATGTCCATAGGTTAGGTCAGTCTGACTTACAGCCTACCGTATGTGTGTGTGTATATGTTGTGTGTGTGTGTATATGTGTTACATGTGTGTATATGTAAATTTTCCCTCCACACCTGTGCAAATGACTATGGCAAATATCAAGTTTTCATGCTGCACTCTGAAAATGCGAAAACATGGGATATGGCGCCCTAGTGGCCAGTCAAGGAAGTACAGTTCTTAGCAGGAATGTAACCGTAATTGAGTTTTGCGACTACGCTGGTTCTTAGAGGAATGATAGATGTTTTTGCAGTGGAAATTAGTCATAAAGGTGAAGACAACAGCAATATTCTAATTAAATGTCACAAGCTTGATTCATTCTTTCAAGGACTTCGTCCTTGAAGAACTTTCTTTCTCACATTTTTTCTTCTTATCTCACTCTCGCAACACAAAAACAAAATTAAAAAGAATCCTCAATTTTTCTCATTAGGTTCTGAAACAGAAAAACAAACAATGAACGATACACAAATTGAGCAACCTAATGTTAATATCTCATAAAATGTACTTTTGTTGCAACTAACAAAGGAATTTCAGTACCTGGGAAGTCATTAATATGACTAATTATTTAATAACTAAATATAACTTAATTTGAACATATTTCAGTAGAAAATGAATGTTCTGTTTCCAAGTATTCATAAGTTAAAGGAGAAACTCTTGACTTCCACTTATGATGGGATGGGAATGCCTTCAGAATCGGTTCGCTAACAGCCCGTATGAACCCAGCGGGTCAATAAAATAAAGTAGTAAAGTTTACCCTGAGATGTGTCTGTGCTTTCCGTCTCTCCTTAAGAAAAGTCATCATTCTATTAAGTAATAAAACCTAAAGATCAAATGCCTGGATGTATGAACATAGTGCCATCAATATAAATAAGCAGAGGAGGAATAGTGGTTTCACATGGAGGTGGGGCGTAGGAACCTTGGGATCCTCTTTCGTTTGACGTTTACGGTCATTAATGACGCCCAGTGCGACACTTCCAATTAGTCGCATGTTTTAGAGTCAGTTCATGCTACAACGCCAAAGGATTGTTGTCCGCGCATCATCATCACACATAATAAACTAATTCTAGCATTCTCAGTTAGTGCCACTTTCAAATCGAAGATTGAATTCAGCATCTTTTCAAGATATTACACAATTACGTTCATATATAATTTCCTACAAGCAGTGGCCAAAAGAACTAGATTAATTCAAATAAAATTAAAAGACTTAAAGCCGCTCAATGTAGCAATACCACTTGTGACCACACGGTGATGCTTAGATCTGCTGTGTTGATAAAACAGCCAGTGACAATTGTGTGCTAATGAGTGGGGACGGTCTGGCATTTCTCATAATACCATTTAGGCCCTCGACACTTTGGATTTCTTTGAAATGTTGCCCCCGTGTGGACAGAAGTGGAATCTCCACATAAAATGTCTGTAAAACTCTCAGGATGTTTTTTTTTTAAACAAAAAAAAAAGAAAAAATCAACGTAAACAACAAACAAAAAACCCTAATAAAAATGTACCTCCACATGCTGCAATACAAAAATCCAATAAATACAGAAATTATTGCACAGTTAAAGGCTCCACATATTTCATAACTGAACTGATTGTTTAAAATGAAAGCCAAATGAGGCAGTTTAGACAGCTCTGTTTTCACTTTTCTTCTTCTCAGTTGGCAGTTTTTTTTTTAAAATCAAAAACACAAACATAATGAATATAAAAGTATTCAGCTACCCCCATGTGTTTGCTTTTACGTCCACGTGTGGCATGGAGCTTTACGCTCTCTCTGCTTGTTCAATTTTGACCTCGCTGGTCATCAAGTGTTCGCCATGCCACTTTTTCATGTGTTTCTCCAGAGTGCTGTACACGCTGAAGGGCATTTGACAAATGTCACAGCGGTACACCTCCTTACCCAGCTGGCCATGCGTCTTCATGTGGCGGGTTAGCTTGGAGCTCTGCGCACACGCGTAGTTGCACAGCTCGCACTTGTACGGGCGCTCGCCGGTGTGGCTGCGCCGGTGCACTGTCAGGTTGCTGCAGTTTTTGAAGACCTTGCCGCAGTATTCACAGGTGTCACACCTCCTGCTCTCCTTGGAGCTTGGTCGACCTGGACCGGCGCCTCCGCCCAGGTGGGGTGTGCTGCCTCCACTAGCGGTGCCACTGCGGCCCGACAAGCCCCCATCCAGTAAGTCCCCCGGTGGCGTGGAGAACCGTAGGCTGCCATTCTCTGATGAGTGCTCAGAGGAGGTGGCGAAGGGCGATTGTCTGGAGTCAGTGAAGCCTAAGAAAGGGTCTTTGATGAAGTGGCGTGACGCAGCATAGCCGACCAACCACTGGGAGTACACGTTCTCGGAGGGGATGTGGGGTGCCGGGGGAATGTCCAAGTCCTTCTCGATCTTTATTCTCTTGTTTGAGGAGTTGGAGAGAGCGGGGCTGGTGATGGGGGTGGGCTTACGGGGGAACAGGCCTGAGAAAGAGTCACCGGAGCCACAGTTCCGGCCGTTAATGGTTGTCCGCTCTTCCTGCTGATGGTGGTCCATCTCCCTAGTCACCGAATCTTCATCTCCAGTGTCCCGCTGGCCATCGGAGCCCCTCTTGGAAAAGGGCATCCTTTTACGATTGTCGACTATCAAATTATTGTACTGCTGTATGGAGCCGAGCCCCGAACCGTCCACCATCTTGTCAAGGGCGAGTGACGACTTTTCTTCTGAAGGCGGCTTTGAGCCGTTCTCCCGGTTCCGGTAGAATTCTGATTCCATGCTGAAGTTCGATTCTGGTCGACTTTCATTCTCAAGTTCCTCCTCTTCTTCTTCCTCCTCCTCCTCTTCATTGCCTTCCCCGTGGAAGTCCCCATCGCGGTTTTTAATGCCCTCGCCAGTGACATCACTGGTCCCCGGTTCTGGGGAGCTCGTGGCAGACAGCCCGTCGTCCGAGCGCCCCGTCATGGAGCCAGTCTTGTGCATGTGGGTCTTCATGTGGCGCTTCAGCTTGCTGGCCTGTGAGCAGGCGTGGTCACACAGCTGGCACTTGTAGGGTTTTTCGCCGGTGTGGCTGCGCCGATGCACCACCAAGTTGCTTTGGAACTTGAACGTCTTTCCGCAGAACTCACAGGACTTGATCTTGTTCTGGGTCTGGGGAGGGGTGGTGCTGTTCGGTGGCATCGGCGGCAGGGGAGGGGTACTCAGGAAGGGTGATTTGGGCCCTGGTTGGAAGGGGTTGGGGTTTAGTAGTCGATGCATAGGGTTCGGTCTGGTGGGTGACAATGGCGGTGTGGTGCTGTTAGTGTTTCCTGCTAACTCTCGCAGCCGCCTGGAGAAGTCCATGGACTGGGACTCAATGGCCATTGGCGTTAGTCGCATCACCCTCTCGAAGGCACTGGGGTGCTGGGAGATGAGGCCCATTTCTTCAGCACTGAGGCGTTCCAGCCGATGGTGGTCCAGGTGATGACGGGGAGGTGGGCTAACGAATGGGGGTGTGTTGGGAAGGCGGTTCTCCACGAAGCCCGGAGGCGGTTCCCGGAGTAGTGGCCCCGTCATTCTCAAGAGGTGGAAGGGATTGTTGTCCCCGAGAAAGTTGGTGAGTGGGGACTGCGGGATGGACTCACTGCTGATGGGCGGCGGCATGGTGAGGCGGGGCGTGAGGGCCGAGCTGGAGGGATTGGACTCCAGGTAAATCCTGATGCCATGGGTGTTCTGGGCATGCTGCAGCAGGAACCAGGCGCTGGGGAAGGGCTGCTTACAGGTGGTACATATGTAGTTGGCGGGCTCGTCTCTGTCACCTGCAGACATAATTAACAACAAATATTTCAGAAACAGTCAAAGGCAAAAGTTAGAACCAATTTCTACCAATCTGGGATTGAAACTCGCTTGAGCCAGGCTCCTGATACCAGATATCCGGGTATTTTCTTCTTTGAATGACCTTAACTATCGTCCATGCAGTCACTGAGGCTGAATGTCACATTTTTATAATTAAGTCATACACTCTCAGATAATGCTAATGGTGCTCTTGTTTCCTCTTGTAGCTGTTTAATGAAAGCTCATACTCTTGACCTGGTATTGTGGGACAAACATATGCTACCCTAATTAGGCTCAAAATTAGAAACAAAAACTACACTAAGGCATAATTACTGCTTACTGGTCATTCATAATATTAATAATAGCAATTATGAAGAATAACTTCCTGATTCCTATGGGAACAAATAGAATTTAAAAGATATTCCAAGAGTATATAAGGAAAAAGAAATGTGGGTTCGGGAGAGTTCAACTGATTTCAGAGCACATTTTCACGCTCACAAGTAGTTTGTCCGTAAATTCATTTGTTGTGTGTGCACAAGATTTACTGGTATTCAAAGACCATATTTTTAAGCTTTCCATTTTGTTTTGTTTTCTTAAAATGTTAAAATGTCAGTTTCTATTTCACTTGAATACCATTATGTAAAAATATTTGGAAAGTGTCATCTCTCACAGTATCCTTGATTACCAATATAAATTAGGTGAATGTATATATATAATAGAATATCGTATTTCCTCTAATAAATGCATGGCAACTAACACGTGTAGAATGGCAAATAATCTTTAGCCTAATAATTTTTCATTAATGCAGCAACTAATCCTTGTAGGTGCAATAGTATGACAACTAATCCTTGTAGGTTTGGCAAATGACGCTCAGAGAAAGGCAAATAACCCGCGTAGGTTCCCTAGTATTGCAATTAATACTCTTAGAAAGGCAAATAATCCACGTAAGTTCACCAGTATGGCAAGTAACACTCGTAGAATGGCAAGTAATCCGCATAAGTTCACTAGTGTGGCAAATAAAGCTCAGAGAATGTCAAATAGCCCATGTAGGTTCCCTAGTATTGTAACTAATGCTCGTAGAATGGCAAATAATCCGCGTAAGTTCACCAGTATGGCAAGTAACACTTGCAGAATGTCAAATAGCCCGTGTAGGTTCCCTAGTATTGTAACTAATGCTCGTAGAATGGCAATCCACATGGGTTTCCCAGAAACACGACTCATCTGCGTAGTACATGTAGATTGAATGTTTATGCTTTTTCTCAATGTTTTCTCTGTTTTTATTCTTAAAGCATCATGCACATATATGAACACATATATGAAAGTACTTTTTTTTGTTGCTGAAAAACAATCATGAAACTATTCTTTTAGTACAGTTCACTCGTGATTGTATTAATGAACATGAATAATTTATGAACAAAGTGGTTCTGCATTAAAAGAGAGGAACAGCTGTTCACCTCCGCCGTCCTGTAAGGCCCTTTGACTTAATTACAGTGGACAGCGCTTTCTCACACACATCATCAGAGCGCTAACACCCTCAACGCTCCAATAAAATAAATATTTCCTCCCTCTGCACGCCCTTTCTTTCCTTCAACTTTCATCTGCTGAGAGAAAGCAGCTCTTCTGCAGAAGTGTGTGTGTGATACGGAAATAACACACTGAGATGGTTTCTGCAGCCATTGTGGAGGGGGCGGGGTCACACTATTTATTTGGGGCGGGGGGGTGTTTGCGAGCGAGCGAGTGAGCGAGCGAGCGAGCGCCCTCCCGGGGGAAGGGAGTCCAACGCAGATGGCAAATAAAGTATGCAGCCTGAGGCGAGAGCACATTATGCTAATTCTAATGTCAGCTGTACTTTAATATACGACTCTATTTAATCACCCCATTATTTCCTATTTCCATATGAAAAAGCAGAGCGAGCCGCCGAACTGCTCATCGCTTTATTTGGTAGAAGGCGAAAATACAGTCCCCTCCACTGCATCCGCATGCTCTTCCTCCCCTCCGAGGGTCTGGGTCTGAGTTATGAGTATTTACAGTAAGCATGTCTGTAAAGGTTACAGGAGTTTATAGAAACCTGCAGGACCGATGCTCCCTGACAGATAAACCCGAGACCCTTTTCTGGTGGACCAGAGTGCTTTCACACCACAAGTTTGATTGCTTTGGTCCAGAAAACTGGATGTTTGTGAACAAGCATTTTCAACATGAAAAACACACACAAAAAGCAGCCACACTGATTAGTTGTACTAGTACAGAGATTAACATTCATAGTAGTAAACTACTGACAGATTCATTTTCGTACCAGTGAAGTACATTGATCAATGGATGGATGGATTAATATGTGTTATTTTGAGTTATATTTAAGTGTGCAGAAAGGCAAATAAATAAATGAATGGTATCATGAATCCCTCATTGGTTGTGCAGTATTGGCATTGGCCGTAGAAAATCCCTTATCACTTGACCTGCAGATTAAACCCACTTAATAATAGAACTTTTTGGCCAGCATTTAGCTAGCACACGTTTAGCTTTCACAGCGTTGACTTGAGGTGTGCGTAAACGACCAAACTGGGCCACAGATCTGCTAGACGTGGACTGATCCAGAATCTTCTTTGCTGTATCTTAGGTCAGAACTGGCTTATGAAAGCCCAAATTAGTCCTTCAGGGACACGTCTAGCCCATACGTGTGCAGTAACCATTCCACTTCCAGGGTGAAGCTCATCCAGGATGTAGGCTCTGTTGCAGTTCCTCCACTGACCACCAGGGGCTGGCTTCAAAATAGCAAATCCTCATTGTTTACAGCGGGACTAAACTTATCTTTTTCATCTGTCATGACATTTTACATCCATGACAACTGTATGTACCACATCAGATTCATTTATTTTAAGCAGTAAAGCTGATCAATCAGATGCCAGGATTCATTTGACATGCATGACTGCGGCTAGCCATTGGCTCTGCCTTTGGCTTTGACAGCTTTGTCTCGCCTCTTTGCAACAAAAATGGTCTTCAAAATCTCTCTGCAGGAATGTATCGGCCACATGACCTGATGGTTGGTCCAGTATTTACAGTCTATGGTTCATATAGCTCATACATCAGATATAAACAGATAACAGACTAAAGTCATGAAAAAAGTGTCCATGAATGATCAGTAACCATATATTTAAACTAAAAACGAGCAGGAAAACATGTGTGCAGATGAAATGAGGCGGTTTTAAATGTGTGTGAAGTGCAGTCTGGCTCTTTGTTGAGTTTGGCTCACAGATCAGTTCTGGAGTATTTATAACTGCAGCGCACTTTTACTCAATAACTCCCCTCCATACAACGACGCGTCAGCTGTCAAAACATATAAAAGCGCTGCGACCGTAAAACGATCAAGCCTCCTCAAAGCAGAGACGACAGCGTCCACCGGCAGCTGAACGTCGACACCAAACCCCCATTACCCACTGATTCCAGTTTTTTGCTGTGATTCAATTTGCTGTAATTACTGCTGCTGCTGCTAATAAGAAGAAAAATGGAAGAGAGAGCGGAAAAGCAAAGGTGCAGAGGTCAACCGGCAGTTAACGATGCTCATTTTCATCTCGGTCTACTCATCTGGGGCGGCTAATGGCCCAATTTTCTCCCCCTCGGTCCTCAATAAATATTGCTGGAATTACAGGTTAAATAGCTAAATTAAATCAGGGCTACTGGAGAGGGAGGGAGGAGGAGTTAGATATGGACAATTACAGCCAGCGTTAGATGGATTATTGGGTCCAGGTCCTCCAGAGACCCTCCGACAGGCGACAGTGGCAGTCTCTGTTTCAGTATCCTCCCCGCCGATCATCTTCCAGCCGGTCCGACAGTCACGTGACACAGCAGCGACCCAGAGGTCAACTGGGGTCATGACAGTTCCATTAGAGGGGCCGTCCCTCTTGGATCTCGTGGAGTTTTTTTTTTTTTTTTTTTGTGGTTTTTACACGTGAAACTCACACAATTAATTAAATTGAATAGAACTACATTGCAGGTATTTCTTAATGCGCGTTAGGCCGCTAGCCGAGCTGTGATGTCATCATGTACACTGCTGCCCTCCAGAGTCGCTCTTGACGAGTGCAAACTTCAAAGTTCGGACTTAGAAATGCTGATCGTTCCTCGCTAACTTCCCTCTGACTGATGGCAGCGTCGTCGATGCATCAGCGAAAGCAGTTCAAGGTAAAAAGTGAAGAAATAAGACGTTAATAATCGAGGGATAACGATGCTTGGAATGTACAGCAGCCAACGATCGCTCTTCTCTGCACATCCCTGACTTCATCCTGTTGTCCTTTCGTCAGTCCAACTGACTGAAGAGAAGCAGGGCTTTTGTTTTATCTTTAATTTTTGCGTATTTAAGCAGCTACGACCCCGACTGACTGTCAGAACCGTCGTTCCAGGTGTTTCCATCCATCCAGGACTGAACTTTGTTGTTGTTTTTTTCCTGCGTCTCTTTCCTCTTAATGAGATCGTTTCAAAGCAGGGCTCGCTCGGCGCCGAGGCTGCCGCTGTCCTTTAAGTAGTCTGTTCGTTTTCAATGAAGTGGTTTGAGTGCAGCTTTTAACGTCGTTCTAATTTGGATTTAATAGCTCACAACTAATATCATTACAGGACCACATACGAGAGCGGCGGCTTTAATTAAATCGCTCTGTGCGAAGCGGGTGTGAAGATCTCGCTCTTTGTCCTCTGACAGCAGCTCCTGAGCGGTTTTATCTGCCGCATCTAGAAGTCGTTGGGTCGGTTTAACGTCCAGCAGGATTCTGGGAGATGTGAGTCATCTGAGAGCTGAGCTCAGCAGATGTTACTGCTTAAAAAGCACGAGGTTGCTTAGAAACTGAAAACCTCTGGATAGCTGGATACGATGACAATGCTGCTGCTGCTTTAAAGATGTTAAAGTTAAAATAATAACACAACCAGATGTAGCAGCCAGAGCCGACTGTCCAGGAGAAGGTCTGAAGACCATCCTGAAGTTCTGACCAGAACATCTGATAGCAGACATCAGCTTCAGTTCTGACATCAGAAGGTGGAATGACTGAGGTGGAGAGCAGCCGCTTTAAGGTGGAATGACTGAGGTGGAGAGCAGCTGCTTTAAGGTGGAATGACTGAGGTGGAGAGCAGCCGCTTTAAGGTGGAATAACTGAGGTGGAGAGCAGCCGCTTTAAGGTGGAATAACTGAGGTTACCAGAACTTTAAGCTGGATGTCCACTGATCCAACAAGTACCGAAAGATCTGAATTGTATCAAACCCAAAAAGAATGGTTGCCATGGTGACCGGCATAAGTTATTTTCAACATATGCAAACTGCTGTGCTGCCTTAAACTGGAAACCTAACGAACACAAACGTGGATATCTGTGCACGTTTGGGCAGCGGTTCCATCTCCAGGACTTTATCTCCCAGCACAGCTGATGGTTCACCTTCCTCCGCTCAACTCAAGTTTTCATGGCATAAAGTTGACAGGTGGCGGGAACAAAGCGAGAGCGAGCTTCCTGTGGCGCGGGCTGATCTCACCAGGACTAATCCAGATTTAAAACACCGACATGAGCTGCATTTATTTTTATTTTCCTGCTCGCTGCAGCATCCCGCTTTCATCCCAGCATGTGTTGAACTTCAGCTCTTCCCGCCTCCTCGCCATGTCCTCCCGCCAACAAAAGGATTACTGCTCAGAAAGGTGTGTGTGCAAGGAGAGAGAGAAAGGAAAAAAAAGGTGTGTGCAGGAGCGTGTCGACACTCAGAACCAGAGAGGAGGGTGGTTCAGCTGATCCGGACTAAATTAGGACTCGTTTGGCTCATTAACAGAGTTGCCAAGCAGCAGAAAGAGGAAGGCAGACGTGGATCTGTGGCCACTAGTGTCATGTGACCCGTCATGAAGTAAAAAAAAAAAAAGCCTCAGATAAAAGCAAGTTTGTGTTCGACTTCCTGTTGACCAATTAAATTGATTATTGGAAAAGAGCTGGAGCACAGCGGCTAATCCAGGACGCCAGCCTGCAACGGTGCACCTGAATCTGCAACGGTGCACCTGAACCTGCAACGGTGCACCTGAATCTGCAACGGTGCACCTGAACCTGCAACGCTGCACCTGAACCTGCAACGCTGCACCTGAACCTGCTCCGCTGCACCTGCAGATGGTTGAAAGGCCTGAAGGAACCATAATCAATCCCACATGTGGGACGACTGCAGGTCCTCCACTGGTCTGTAGGGGCGCCACTTCCATGTAAAAATGTATCCCTAAAACAAACTCTACAGCAGAAAGAAACACCAGTGGGACCGAGTCATGGTTCTGAAATTCTCAAATAAATCTCAAGTCTTTGTCCTCAAATCCCCAGTCAAGTCTCGAGTCCAGATAGGCAAGTCTCAAGTCAAGTCTTGAGTCAAGAAAAGCAAGTCCGGAGTCAAGTTATGAGTCCATACAGGCAAGTCCCAAGTCAAGTCTCAAGTTCATACAGGCAAGTCCCGAGTGAAGTCCTGAGTCCAGAAAAGCAAGTCCCAAGTCGAGACAGGATTTTTTTCTTATAAATGAACTTTATTACGTATTATCATGACATTTTGTTGTAAAATCCCAAGTAAATGAATGAAGAAACAACGTTTTAAAATCATTCGTATTTTAAAGACAAACTGTCTTGTGTTGTTAATCATACTAACAGACTGACATGATTGGCTGCGGTCGGTCTAGAAGGCCTGGAGGACAAGGCTCAGCCGCCGTCTTCTGAATGTCTCCGTGGACGTACATTGTGTTCGTCTGCTGAAGTTAAGTCGTCGACGTCTAGTCAGGTGAAGTGTTGGCACGGCAACAATGGAGGAACTCTGCCATGAGCTTGGCGGGCCTGGAGCAGCGGCCCAGCACATTTTTGGATCTGTCCCCGTCAGACTGCCAGTGGACTCTGAACAGCTTCATTCAGCAGCAGAGACAAAAACATGTCTCTCTGCATTTTACCACCCAGCTGTATGAAATGTACATTATTATTACAGCCAATCAGCTTCATCTTTTCAACACATCTGGACCTGATCTGGGCCGCGTTTGGGGATTATGGTTCAGTTGGCTTTGTTAAGTGTTAAGTCAAGTCTGGTGTCCATACAGGCAAGTGCCAAGTCATGTCCAGAGTCAAATCTCAAGACGAGACAGGCAAGTCTCTTGTTAACACAGGCAAGTCCCAAGTCAATGCAAGAGTCAAATCTTGAGTCCAGACCGACAAGTCCCAAGTCAAATTTTAAATCAAGACAGCCAAGACCAAAAATTTGCAGTTGGTCAGGCTAATTTCAAGAACACTATGGCTAAAATTATAAAGTCAAGCTCCCAAGTCAAACCACCCATTTACACCAGTTTATTATAATTTTTTCAATTTTCAGAAACTTGTTATACTACATCGACAGACCACATCGATGAGGAAAATCACATGCCAATCAAACTCATGGGCGTGACCAAAGTGCTGCACAGACAAATTTAAATAGAAAAATAACTAAATTAAAACATAAAATACACACCTCGCCTGAAACATAAAAGTTAAAATAAAAAAAAACTGAATCAGAATCACATTGTTTATGATGCAATTTAATGAAATGTAGTAAAATATAGTGAATTTTAAGGGCAGTGAAACCAAACGTGTCAATGTCTGATGAACAAAGATTAAAATCTGAAAAACTAAAATCTGGTGTTCTTATAGAAGGATTCAGTTTTAGTTGGTAGTTAAGGTTCATGTCAGTGAACTTTATAGAGCCGTTCAGGTGGAAAGAAGCTCCAAATATGGAACCAACTGGGCACTGGAGGGTGCTAAAATAAAAGAAATGTAGGTTCATACCAGCAGTTACAGGTGGGGGCGCTGTTGAGGCCACTTGTGGATATTCTACTGTACAGAGAATTGCAATATAAACTCTGCTGTTGGTTAAATGTCTGTTTCTCAGCATCACCAGCCTTCTGCTGGACTTTATCTTAGCTTTGAGGTGGCTGAGCAGTTGAGCTGGACAGTTAGGGATGGGTGGGGGTGGGGGTGGCCCGCGGTCTGAGTGTTTTCTTTCTGGTCAGAGTTGTTTACACTGAAATGGCAGCGAGAAGTGGGAGCAAGACTGGGAGCGAGGCCGGTCGAAGAGATCCAGACCAGCAGGAGGATGGAGGGAGTGATGGAGGCCCTTATAAGGCCTGGACCAAGTCCACGGTCCAACGCCATCCAGCAGACTTCAGCTGATTTATGCTGTTTCAGAGGAGTCCACGTCAGTGGCGGTTGAATTAAATCCAGCCTGAACAGTGATTTGGAGTTGATTTTTCCATCATTTCTGCCACCTTAAATGTGTGTTGAAGCTGTCTGCAAAAGCAAATAACTCAAAAGCACCTTAAAATGAGAACAGAAAGCACCGCTTAAGTTGTCAGAAAGCTGCTGGTGGTCTGAAATAAAACTGCCGGTGATGCACCTGAGCACACTTTTGTGTTTTTACCTTTTAATTTACAGGAATACTTTTGCTGATACATTAAAGCTTCCACATTTTTTCATTTTTGGACACAGCGTGCACTAACATACTCACATTAAAGACCCTGTGCACAGAAATGAGCACATTGGAATCCATCCAAATCACTATCTTTGAAGAGTTTTACATGTGCATATGTATGCATATGTAAATATATACATATATATGTATGTGGTTAACCTCCAGCTTGGTAAAAAATATTTATTGTTCTGCAGCTACTGTTAGCTCTCTGTGGCGGCTGGCGGGTAAAGCGAGGATAAAACGTTAACAGTTTCTGTTCACGAGGGTCCTCCAGCTGTCGCCGCCGTAACTGGAAGCAGGCGACCATCCAGCCTGTTTTCATTCGCTCAAACAAACACGAACGTCCTCCAGTCTTAAAGGGGAAGTGCCTGTTTCTTTTTTGTTTTTGTTTTTTTTCTTATTCAGCTGCAGTTTTAAAGAAAAAAACCAAACCAAACAGCTGACGTCTCCTGAAACGAACCTGTTTATAGAGAGGTGTTAAAGCTACACACCGAAGAAGCACACACGCTATAAAAAGCAAACGTGTCACATGAAAACATACGACCACATCCTGCCGCGCTTGGCGACAGTAAACGGGTCGCTGCCGTGGCACGACACGGGTCTGAGAGCGCTGCGACGTCCAATAAAAGCACCACAGCCAGGTGACTTCGCCCACGACCCGAACCAGAGCAGAGCAGGGTCGTGTTGGGGGGTAAAGCTACATCACACAAATAAAAGCCTTTTATAGACTAAGGTTTCAACATGAAGGCAAAAGTTGCATTTTTGATTTTTACAACAAACACCTCCAATTTTACAAAAGTTGTGATTTGATATATGGATTTTATGAAATTTTACATGTTATGACAACAATTCTAATTTTAAGGTTGCAGTATTGTGAAGTTTGTGATTTTACAGCAAACATTTGTCATTTTAGGACTTAAAGTAGAACCAGGTGTTTAGGTCAAAAGTTGCAACTTTGCAAATGTTAAAATTATTATCATGTTTAAATAAAGTTACTTTCAAGAACTCAGACAAAATTTGCAATTTTGTGTCAGAAAGTTATAATGTTTTGAATAAAAAAAACCTAAAAGTTTTACTAAATTTCAGGACTTTTTTTTGCACAAAAAAGTTTCAACAGAAGTGGCGTGAAATGAAATTGTTTCCGTTACAGAAAATTCTTATGATGGCGGCCTTTTCTCCTGGCGGAGTACCACAAGGCTCCGCCTGAGGACCTCTGGCTCTTTAACTCTACTTGTTCCCGCTCAGCGTCACATCGAGCTCGCTGGTAAACAGGAAATACGATTAGTGCCAACAGTTACGCTATCAGGATCAACAGTTACATATATGCACATCCAACATCATTTCATGAACAGAAGCCAATCGTTCTTTGATGCTCTGAGACCCACTTTAGACGGAAACGACCTGACCCAAAATCACAAAAGTGGAGTTTCGTTCTCGCGTTTAGACGGCGTTTTGGAGGAAAATCTGCGTGCAGACGGACACGCAAAAGTGCGTGAAATGTCCTGTTTACCGATGCAGTATGTACTCCAGGAGGCTAGGTGGCAGCACCACCAAGTCCAAGCGCCTGCATACAGTCTTTCTACTTCTCAGACAGGCACCAGAGTACGTGTCTGAACTCCCAGCAGGTCTCTCAGGTCTGCCAGTCATGGCCTTCTGGTTGTGCCTGGAACCAGGTCCATAACCAGAGGTGACAGAGTCTTCCAGGGTTTGGAGTACTCTTCCTCAGGACCTGAGGGACTCTGCTACTGTGGACATTTTTAAAAAAACATCTTCAAACATTCTTGTCCAGGCTTTTAGTAAAAGGTCGTAGAGATATTCTGACTGTTTCTGTCTGCTTTTATGGAATATATATTTTCCTTGTGTACCTGTTTTTCTCTTATTGTGAAGAACTTTGAGTTTTATCTATGAAAAGTGCTAATTGAATAAATTTTACTTACTTACTTTCTACTTCTCTTCTTCTGTTCATTCCCAGCGCAAAATACAATAACAGAGAGAAACAACATGATGAAACGACGCGTGAAAACGTACAAATTTGTGTGGACAGACGAGGAGGTGGACAAGGCTTTCAGCTATCACACAATGAGCGTGAGACACATGCGTCTGACTGTCTTCAGGTCTTCAGCCATGCGTGCGTCTCGCGTTCACTGCGTGA
>JBAMYA010000015.1:2063355-2078394 GCA_037176975.1 Arrhamphus sclerolepis | reverse complement strand
GGGTGCAATTGGGTTTACCTAGTCATCTTGCTAAAACCTACTCAAAATGTTGCAAAAACACCTGTGTCACTGATTGCAGGGTGGAACAGCACCCCTCCCCCCCCCCCCCCCCCCCAGTTTCTTGTGAAGGCATACAAAATTGCACAAATTGGACTGCAGTTTTTGTGAAAAGTTGCCACAAAATCACACAAAAAAGTGTGCAGGATCCTGGTGGGACTGTTCAGAACAGTAGAGGAAGGCTGGATTACAGATTACAGACCACATTACCATTAAAGAGCCACACTATCACCATGGTTACCATTAAAGAGACGGTTTTTCTTTATGTTCTCAACCAGCTATGTTTTCAGATTTCTCCGCTAGTTCCTGGATTCAGTTGTAGAATAAAGTAAATTAAATTTTTGTTATAAAATCTAAAATTTCACAAAATTCACTCCTTTTATCATAAAATTGAGGCATTTGAACTAAAAAAAAATTCTTGTATAATTACAAATACAAAAAAAGAAACATTTTTTGATGTAAATGCTGAATTGAACAATGTTGCATCTTTAAATCATAAAAAAGCCTTAGAGGAAAGTCCAGGGAACTGAAAAGTCCTGGTTTTCCAGAGAAGTGGAGCTGCTCCTGGTCTCAGAGGATCAGTTCCTAATGCTCATTGTCCCACTTTTCTTTTCCAGCCAAGTTTATTTGGTAACAAAACCAGTGGGTTTGGCACCACCACCACCAGCGCTTCGTCCTTCGGCACCGGCACCGGGCTCTTTGGGAGCAAGCCTGCTCTCACTCTGGGAACCGGAACCAACACCTCCACCTTCGGTAAGAGTTCTGTCTGGAACTAACGCCACGTCTGCATGCCTCCTCCCATCCTTCACCTTTGTGTTTTCACCAAATGCAGGCTTCGGCACCAACCCTGCTGGAGGGGGTCTGTTCGGGAACAAGACTACCACTGGAGGACTGGGGGCCGGACTAGGAACCAGCTTTGGAACTGGTAATGAAGATAGAGTTAATGCGTACGGTCAGGAAGTACTGACATGATGAACACCAGCTGTTTCTATGTGAACTGCTGAGCTGCAGCTCTGCTGGTACCCTCCAAGCGAAAGTCAACAAGTCTATTTAAAGCAACACCATGTGAGATTCCCCCTCGATTGTAAATATTGTTACCATGGAAGCCGGCCTTGTTACCTCACCTACTGACTTCTATTAGAAGATAAACTATGTACCAGTGAGCAAACTAAGAACTTTAGTAATACAGCCCGATATCAACCAAACTCAGGCATACAGGACATAGAAGGAACAATATAACTGACTGATCCAAGTCTAGGACGCTTTTGACTAGTGGCGAGTTCATGTCGGCCCAATACCAACTCCAGAATTGTAGTTTCAGATGCATAGATGATTAAAAACCATAAAGATGTGGAGAAGCAGCTGGTCTGATTGGGGGGTTCTCTCCAAGAGTCTGGCAATGCAGACTGTAACAAGTCGTAAAACTAGGTGTACAGTTTTGATTGGCGGCCGGGAGGCGTGACTAACCCCACCCCCAGTTACAGAAGTCAAGTGCTCCTGGCTCAGTCTGTTTTAAAATAAAGGAAAATACTGACATTTTTACAAAAAGTATCAAAATACATATGGTATCGGTATCGAAACAGAAATTTGGTATCGAGACAACCCAAGATCCTAGTTGAGAAACTTTTCAAGTTCTGTTGTGTTGCTTTAAAAAGACCTGTATACCAAAAACTTAAGTCTTGTTTTCATAAAGATTGAGAAAGTAGTTTTGTCCTGGTTTAAGGTTGCAGTTCTGTTTACTGAGTTACTGGGCAAATAAACTGCAGGTGATCAGTTCACCAGTAGAGAGAAATGTTGTTTCCTGAAGGAGCATTATAAAAATATAGCTGGGACCAAAATGGAGCCCTGGAGAACCCCAGAGAGAAGTGAGAGGAGCACTTTCCATGAATGAGCTGATCAGGTGTTTGTCCCACAGTCAGCACCGGCCCCACTCTGTTTGGAAACAGCCAGAACAAACTGGGAACCACACTGGGAACCATGGGAACATTCGGAACCGCTGGATTCAACAGCGGGACGAGTACGCTGGGCTTTGGAGCGGCTCAGCAGCCTGTTGGTGAGGCGCTACTCTGAACCAAATTAGACGGTTCAGGCCGTGGTTTCAGTCACCAGAGCTCTCATGTTTTCCTTCTGCAGCACTCACAGATCCCAATGCCAACGCCTCCCAGCAGGCCATGCTTCAGCAGCAGCTCAGTGTACTAGCGTACTCGCCGTACGGAGACTCGCCACTTTTCAGGAACCCGCTGTCAGATCCCAAGAAGAAGGAAGAGGTGAGCGCTGACTGTGCAGTGGCAGTCTACAATTCATATTCAATCCCACTCACCTGACAAAAATAAAAACTTTATGAACTCAACAGATTCAATTATACCACAAAAGATAAAAACAATTATTTTAATAAATATGATTAGGGCCACATCACCACGGTTACAGTTAAAAGGCTGCATCATCAACATGGTTACCGTTTAAAGGGCCACATAAATATTGACTTTTCTTGTTTAAATAGACTTTAAAAAAAAGAAAATTTCATTTTAATCTAAAAAAAAAAAAAAAATCCTACTTCGTTTGAAAACATTTTGACATAAAATTACAAAAAAAGCTTCAAATTGTGTCAGTTTTTTATCATAAAAAAAATCTAAAATTTTAAATGTTTGACAAAGCTGACCTGTCTAAATCTCTTCGTCATAAACCAGCTCCATTTTTGCCATGTTAGAGTATAAAGCTCTCTTTTTGCTCTGTTCTGAAAGCGTCTGAAACCGACCAATCCGACGGCCCAGAAGGCTCTGACCACACCCACCCACTACAAGCTGACGCCCCGCCCAGCCACCAGAGTTCGGCCCAAAGCGCTGACGTCTTCTGGAGCCTCCAAGTCGCAGCTTTTCGACGGCCTGGATGACGATGAGCCTTCGCTCACCAACGGAGCCTTTGTACCCAGGTACCACGTTATCGCCATGGCAGAGCCGACTAAGAACATGTCTTTGACAGGTGCAGCTCTGATCGTTGTGTTCTTCACAGGAAGAGCATCAAGAAGCTGGTGTTGAAGAACCTGAACAGCAGCCAGTACAGCAGCCCTCTGAACAAAGATGGTGACGAGCTGAACTCACCTGGAGACTTCCCTCAAAACAGACACAGGTGTGTTTCGCCTGCAGACTTCCCTCTATTCTGAGGCAGTTCTCTCCAGAGTTAGCAGAGACACCAGAGTGGTGTCAAACAAACGTGTTCGTTGTTATAACCCAAAAACCACGGCCATTTGGGCAAATTTGACTGGACTGTGGTGCCGCTCACCGAATAAACAAGGAGGCGGAAGTGACTTAAGCACGAGAACGCCTAAATGTTTAAAGCCTTGCTGCAACCATGTAAGTGTTTATCTTCTAATGGATGATGCAAATAATTTTTCTTCTAAATTTGTGCCAGTCCATAAATACATAGAGTAAATACAATATGGCTGTACAAGCGTTGGGCGGGTTTAGCAGCCCAGTGGTAGTCTGGTAAGTGACAGTAAACAGGCGGGTCTACTGATATTACGTGTGACCGTTGAATAACGTTCATTCACAGTGGGGGCCGTGCATATTGAATGTTATTATTAATACACCGCTATGATTTCATTTGAAAATTGGGTTTCAGTAAATTACTTATGAACAAATAATTTGTTTTAAAATATGTAACAGGCATATCAGTCTGTGTTCCCCTGTCGTATGGTTGCCTCTCCACCGTCACCCTAGTTGCTAGGCACGAAGTCCTCTCTGTACAGTTGGAGCCTGTAAGGTTTGATGAACTGGTTGATGATTCCGCTACACAAACCAGAACTCTAGACTAGATGTGTTGGAACAATCATTGACCTTTTCAACCGCCTCCATCGTGAGTCTAGAATGGTCAGCCAACGTAAACGTCTCTCCCGCTGACGTCGGAACATGGCCACGGTTTTTCCAGTCACTGGTGGCGACGCTCTTTACAACCTTGGATATTCGTGTGACAGCAAGTGTAATTTACTTATAACCATGCAGAAGCACCTACTTTGTCATGTTGTGTTATTGTATTGTTTTTTATTTTGGTGCGGTGATGTCACAAAATGATGAGTAAAGGACTCGTTAGGAGTGCTTTGTTAAAGCTCTGTCTCTTCTGCCCACAGCCACGTGGAGCAGGAGGAGCTCCGGGAGGTTCCAGGTACCAGCAACCGGCCAGATGACGACTCCGAAGTCTCTCAGTTCTATGTCAACCCCATCGCCAAGCCCATCCCGCAGGGCCGTGCCCACGCCAGTCTGCAGGACACCATCAGCGACCTGAACATGCACAAACTGTCCAGGAATGGGCTGGAGGTCAGACGTTTGCTGAAATAAGAGGGTTGAAGCAGCTTCAGAGGCTCTTTTTTTTTAATATATATACACTGATGTCAGCCATGTCTTTGATCAATGCAGGTGAGCAACGATGACGTGTCAGCGTCACTGGGGGAGGAGTCCCTGCAGGAGGACCGAGAGGAGGAGCCTCTGCAGGAGTCGCCACAGTCTCCTCATCCTGCAGGTCCGACCGAAACCACTTTCAGCCCCAGAAGCTTTTTACATCCACGAAATAGCAAATAGAGACATATAGAGTAAAAAGTATGAGGCCCGGGCTGTGTTCCAGTATCCTTCCAGTACTTCCCATACTCACCATACTCTGTTTGAGTATGTAGGGTGTTCTGATTTGGATGGTGGACTCAAAACAGCCAAAATGCTGAGTGCAGACCTATACATACTTTTTGTACATCACGTCCGCCATCTTAGCTATGTACTGGAAGAGGCGGACCCAAGTCGACTCGAAAAAATAAAAGAAAGATGGCTAACTTAACAACAAAAACAGCAACTGGATTGGCTACAGCACCAGAAACTTAAAGAAGTAAAAAAAAAAATTTGGTTTTACATTTTAATTATTTGGGCGGGTGATGAGCCAAGCCCGCTATCATGGTGTGACAATCAGGTAGGTGGACCATTGGGTAAGCGATTTGGAAGGACACTGACTTGCCGTACTCGTGCACTCTTTGAAATACAGATGTTGGAACACAGCCCCAGTCTAGATCCCTGTGGAATGCCACAAGCACCGCTGGTGTTTGAGGACTGCTGACCCAATACAGGACCCCAGTAAAGGACCAGGGTGTTCAGGGTCTACATCAGAGGTGTCAAACTCTAATCCATCACCATGGTTACCATTAAAGGGCCACATCATCACCATGGTCACCGTTAAAGGACTACGTTGTCACCATGGTTACAGGTTAAAGGCCCGCATAGATAGATAGCTCTAACTTTATTCATCCCCAAAGGGAAATTCTAATTATTCTTTACTTTCTCAACCAGCTGTGCTCATTCCTGGACTGTTATTTACAAAAAAATATTTTGAATTTGAAGAATTTGGATTTGTTTGTCACAAAATCTACAATTTCACAAAATTCACAATTATAAAATCACAACTTTTGAACTGAAATCACAAATCTTTCCTGTATAGATGCAAATAGACTTTTTTCATAAAAAACACAAAGGTGAATTTTGCAATGTCACATCTTTTTTTGTGTAAAAAAAAAAAAAAGAAATTGCCTTAAGATTTCAACTTCATTCACCTGAAGATTTTGGTGGCTGCAGGAAATGTTTGTGTTGCCATGGAAACCAGATGAAAGCACCTCATTGTTGTTTCCAGGTGTGGTCCTGAACCGTGTGGGTTACTACACCATCCCCTCCCTGGAAGACCTGGCTGAGATGACGGACGAAAATGGAGTGTGTGTCGTAGAAAACTTCACCGTCGGCAGGAAAGGTAATGACCGCCCAAACATTTGCTGACAGATGGAGCGGTCTGATTGGACAGCCACCTCACTGCTGGTCTCTTATTGGACCACACAGGTTACGGCTCCATCTTCTTCCCTGGCGAGGTGAGCGTGAGTGGCTTGAACCTGGATGAGATCGTCCACTTCAGGCGCAAAGAGGTCGTCGTGTATCCAGATGATAAAAACAAGCCACCCCAGGGGGAGGGGCTTAACAGGTGACTAAAAACCACAAAGACGGGAGGTTTTCAGGTCCCCATGGAGGGTTCTGAGGTCGGTAATGTGGGTCAAGTCTGAGTTTTTTTTTTTGTTTTTTTTTTTAAATCATTATTCATGTTTCTCTGCTCTAAAAGTGTCACCATTCCAGATGTGACTCTGCTTCCACGCTCACAAAACTCATAAATGTTATAACCTGGAGAGCTAGACTCCTCCCACAGGTGTTTCAGACCTACCTGGACTAGAATTACTCAAGAGCTTCAGGATGATTCCAGAGCTCCAGGGTTAAACTGGGATTAAGCCAGAGTTTGAGGGTTAAACTGGGATTAAGCCAGAGTTTGAGGGT
This sequence comes from Arrhamphus sclerolepis, assembly GCA_037176975.1. Classification (NCBI taxonomy): domain Eukaryota; kingdom Metazoa; phylum Chordata; class Actinopteri; order Beloniformes; family Hemiramphidae; genus Arrhamphus; species Arrhamphus sclerolepis. The sequence goes on along the minus strand of JBAMYA010000015.1, from coordinate 2,071,996 downwards.
TAAACTGGGATTAAGCCAGAGTTTGAGGGTTGAACCAGAGTTTGAGCCTTGAGATAGGATTAGGATCAGCACTAACGGTGGTTTGCTTGTTGTAGGCGGGCTGAGGTGACCCTGGATGGTGTCTGGCCCAACGATAAGACCACCTGCTCTCAGATCCGCAGCCCAGACCGTCTGACTGAGATGAACTACGAGGGCCGGCTGGAGAAGGCCTCCCGTAAACAGGGGGCCCGTTTCCTGGAATACCGGCCTGAGACCGGGTCCTGGGTGTTCGAGGTCTGTCTTTGACTATCCTGAAACCAGGAAGTGAACTGCAGAGTTTCTCAGGTGTGGCTGACTCCGCCCCTCTCCACAGGTGAACCACTTCTCCAAATACGGTCTCCAGGACTCCGACGAGGACGAAGACGTCCCACCCAAAACCGAGCCCAAGAAACTGAAGACGATGATGTCACTTCCTGCCTCCAAGCTGCAGCAGCTGCTGCCACCCCCCTCTTCCTCCCAGCAGCAGGTGGCGCCGCAGGCTCAGGTAGAGCACCCTGCGCCTTCATCCTCCTCCTCACTGAATCTCTGAAAACCAGATTTAAACTCTGAACTATTTTGACCACCTGGAAATACAATCAAACATATTGACCTTTTTTGGAAATAAGAAAATTTTCTTGAACATTTTTCATAACTGAGACTTTTTACACAAATGTCACAAAAATCTGACGTTTTAACTTAAAATGACAATTATGTCTTGGAAAATATCAAGTAAAACACTCGGTTTTATAATCTCCGTTTATGTCCTGCAGCTTTTGATGACTTTTTGTCTAAACTTGGTACATTATTCACAAGTTTACTGTGGGAATGATTTAATTTAAGTAAAAGTGTAGAAAGGACAGCAGCCGTTCAAGGAGAAGACATTTGTTTGGATTTTAATCTTCTGTCCCAGTTTCATCCTCCTGCCAGCAGGAGGTGCTGCAACTTTCAGCATCATATTTATTTAATATGCAGCAGATAAAAACTGCAAATGAAAATTAAAAAGTTTTAAGTATTCAGATGGAATGAAGGTTGCATTGAAATCAAAGTTCTTTTATTTTTGTTGTTTTCACTTTTTGTTTTCAAACTTTAGGAACAGAAATGTTGATGTGATCATGTTTAACTTTTGTTTTGCTGTTGAAGTTAAAATGAATAAAGTTGAAGTTCTATGTTTTGGTCTGTTCAGTTTATTTATTTTTTTATTAAAAGCATCCTAGTTGAAGTTAATTAGATGAAATAAAAAGACGAGATGTGTTCAGGGACGTGTTGAGGACGTAAACCAGAGTCTGTCCTCTCGTCTGTCTTCAGTCCGCCGTCGTGGATCTGGCGAGCGGTGTGGCAGAGCTGGACAGCGACATGGCTGACATTACCCAGAGCCTTCCAACAGAGAGCATGCTGGGAGGAGAGGACGATGGCGAGCTGTCGACGGGCGAGGCGGAGGTCACAGGTGGGAAGCTGGGTGCTTCGGTCTCCATGGACCATGGCAGCGACTCCGCCTATATCGCCTCATCTCTCGGGATCAACCCACACACCCTCCAGGTACGTCTGAGGCCACGCCCCCAGACTTGAACTACCAACCAGTCGCTGCTCCGGAACAAAAAAACAAACTGAACACCGATGCAGAGATCTGGACATCTTAGATCTAAAACCTAAACAAAAGTCTTTCATCTAAATTTCTCCTCCCACCTGCCTTGCAAGCGAATGCGAACGTGTTAAAAGTTCTGCGCATGCATGTCTGTTGCCACCTGATCTTCTGGGCAACATTAATTAACTCTAATTAACATTAAGGCACACTGCTTCTCTGCTTCTAGCTGGCGCAGCACCCCACATCATGCTACCAGCCAATCAAATTTGCATTTCCACTTAGAGCAGGTCTCCAACCCAGTTGGCTTTGTCGCCAGATTTATTGACTTTTCAGACACCGTTAAGGACTTGGCGCCTAGAGACAAGAGTCGCTCGTAATGGTCCGTGAGTGCGAGATTCTTCTGTCCCACGCCCACAGGCTGCTCCCTCTCCTTTGCTGAGTGACAGGCAGTGCAGAGTTGTAGTGGGCGTGTCCTTTACTGAGTTGTTCTGTCATATCTCTGATTTCAGCAGAGCAGGAGCTTCCAGGTAACAGGTCATCTACAATGGGCCACGTTTCACTCAGTATTTCACACTTGAGAAAATAAGTGAATGAAAACAACTTGAGGAATTCTGTTGTATTATTATACTGTGTATATGCACTATTGGAAGAAGAAATTAGAGGTATTGTGTTTTCATGCAGACGTAAGCTCGTTAATTTCAAATGAAAGAGTGACAGAGTGAGATACAGAGACCACAGGGAAGAGGAGCACCCTGAGAGAACTAGCTATTACATGTTTATTTGGACGCTGGTATTTCTGATTTCCACCGTTGTTAAGATTCAAGATGTTTATTGTCATCTACACAGTAAACAGGTTATACTGGGCAATGGAATTGTATTTTTGCGAGTTTGGTTGACACCATGACATGGACAAGATATAAAAATACAATAAATAGGTTTAAAGAAAAAAAAATGCAGATGAAGTTTACTCTTTTGATGACGGCATCAAAATCTCTTCTCATCTCCTCTTCTCCTGCTTATCCGGGTCGGGTTGCGGGGGCAGCAGCCTAAGCTGGGAGCCCAGACCTCCTTATCACCGGCCACTTCTTCCAGTTCAACCGGGGGGATCCCAAGGCGTTCCCAGGCCAGCTGAGAGACATAGTCCCTCCAGCGTGTCCTGGGTCTTCCCCGGGGTCTCCTCCCGGTGAGGACGTGCCCAGAACACCTCACCAGGGAGGCATCCAGGATGCGTCCAAACTACATGCCTGAGCCACCTCATCTGGCTCCTCTCCATGTGGAGGAGCAGCGGTTCTACTCTGAGCTCCTCCTGGATGACCGAGCTTCTCCTCCTGTCTCTAAGGGAGAGTCCGTCCCCCTGCAGAGGAAACTCATTTCAGCCGCTTGTACTCGTGATCTCGTTCTTTCGGTCTCCACCCACAGCTGGTGACCATAGATGAGGGCAGGAACGTAGATCGACTGGTAAATCGAGAGCTTCACCTTCTGACTCAGCTCCTTCTTCACCACGACGGACCAGCGTCCACATTACTGCAGACGCCGCACTGATCCATCTGTCGACCTTTCGCTCCGTCCTTCCCTCACTCGTGAACGAGACCCCTCGGTCACCACACCAGGAAAAAGTTCTGGCCAGATGATGCGTCGAGAACAAGCTGCAAGAACTCCCAACCAGGGCTGCCAGAACAAAATGACGCCATCTTCTTCTCGCAGTCATGAGAACAAGAACGAACTTCTCTGTTCTTGTTAAGTATGCATCAGCCCTAAATATCCAGAAATCTAAATCTTCTAATGTTCACTGGTCATTTTAGTCTGGATATTTGTTCATAGATTTTCCAGGTTTAACCCAAAACTATCTTTAGAAATTACAGCACATTGACAAACATATTTTTGAGTTAAAATATTTTAATATTCCTTTATTTTCTTCATCAAATGTCCAAATTTAGAGCATGAATTATTTCCGCATACCACGAGGGAAATCTGCAAGAATGAACGTCTGGATAATTTAATATCGGTGATGCAAATAACAGGACAAAATAAATAAATAAATTCACATCGCCCAAACGAGTATACAAACATGCAGACGTCCAGATGTTGGGTTCAGCCCAAAGATCTGGATTCCACAACTGAAAACTAGTCGTCAACCCAAGAAACAAATAGTCCCGGTCCCGAATATCTCGTCATCCGGGTTTTTGCTTGTAATTAATTTAATGTTTTCACTTGTTTTTGAATGATTAAAGTATGAATAAATGCAAAGAAAGTGAAAAGTGGATCTAAAACGAGTGAACAAACAACCCTAAACCATCTTTCAAAATTATAACGCACTGACAAAGTTCACTTGCAGTCAAAAAAAAGAAAATAAATGAATATCTGGGTAACAAAAGTGAAATCTGGCGTAACGAACATCTGGATGGTTAAACAGTCAAACAGCCAGTTGCCTGGATATCATCTGGGTAAATGATTTTCAGGACGAGTGGACAAATATCCAGACATCCAAATGTCGGGGTCCATCCGTCCTGGGACTACCGTTTCCAGGACTTTACCTCCTCAAAACTCCGACATAGTGAATAAATCCAGTTAATGAAGGACTTCGATCATCCACATTTGGATGTTGAATGTCCAGCACTCGTATGACTTCTACAACTATTTCTCTTTGTAAATTAGAACATGTATTTTCTGGTATATATGTATGTACATACACACACACACACACACACACATATATATTTGAATACTGGATGAATATCTGCTTTTGTGAATATTCAGGTCCAGGCAGAAACCAGAAACCTGATCATCCCTGTGGGGATTCCAGATGAGCTCATCTTTGATGAAAAAGCTATAAAAAATGGAACGCTTGAAATAGACGTTTTTATTCTCTCTCTGTTTTTTGTTGCGAAAGAAAAGCTGGTTTACCACACAAACATGACATGACACGGCTCCACGGAGGACGGTGTAGCAGAAACCTGCTCATGGACCTGAACAGAGACACAAACGGAGGCCTGGAAAACCAGCGGGAACGTAGATTCTTATTAGGAACAAAAAGCTGCCAGTGTTCTCCGTCTCCATCAAAGCCGGGCCACTTTGAGAAGTCTTTGCTGTTTGAAATGAAGCACGGAGAGTAAACAATAGATTTCCAAATGGCTGCCGGCCAGCCCGTCAGCGCGCACGTGTGTGTGTGTGTGTGTGTGTGTGCGTGTGATAAAATTAGGGAGGATTTTACTGAAAAGCTCTTCTTCGCTCTCCGCAAATAAAGGAGATTTCATGAAAGTTACGGGCAGAAGAAAGCCGGCGGCGCTGATCTGCCATCTTTGAATGCCCTCCACCCCCCCAATCCCACCCGGTGAATGCCTCACCTTCATCATCCCCCGCCCTCCTCCACCGATCTCATCACCCACGCCCGGACATCAATTTCTGCAAGTCGCTGAAAATTACCATGCATGAATGCAAAAAAGGCTGATCAGGAGTAATTAACACGGCTTCATATGCAAATTTTATTAATGCAGAACTACAAAGTCATTATGCAAATGAGGGCCGCGCGGAGCCTCTTGACAAATACTCCGGCAGCTCCCGCCATCCAGCAGCCAGGATGGATGACAAGTCCGCTCGCTGTGTTTGGACTGGAGGGATGCCTGCGTGTTTTAGTCTAGTTAGCGGATTAGCACTGGTTAGCGCTGCTGGCTAGCTGTGTGTGTGTGTGTGTGTGTGTGCGTGTGCGTGCATGTACACGGGCTAGTTTATGTGTGTAAACTGTGTGATTAGGAAAGAGGCTGATAGCTGCACAGCAGAGTAATGAACCTGAGATGGGGGGAGGAGGAGGATATGAATATGCATGATGCTCGCTGGCTTTGATGATTAAAGAAAATTTTAATATTTAAATGAGCGCATGCAAAGTGATTAAGAGAGAGGGGACAGGGCGAGAAATTGCAAAGAGGGGTTTTTGAAAATGCAAAGAAGCACACGAGATGAGGTGATGAGTTAATGTGGAGGCTCATTCAGCGTCCTTCCCAGTTACGTCCCGGGAGAAACCCGCAGTTGGACCGAGCAGCAACCTGCAGCGTCGTCAGCATCCCTTCATTTCACCGCTTTGTACCAGAGGTCTCCAGCAGGGGGCAGAATGCAGACCCAGAGTCAAAAGTACAAATGTGTGAACGAAGGTGACGCCGGAGGAAGCTGCGATGTAGACAACCACACAGCGGCGGGGAACTCGTTCTCAGATTTCCTGCTAATTCCTGGACTTAGTTGGAAAAGGAAGAAAAAAATCAAAAAGTGAATTTTTGTCAAATGTCACTAAATCAGCAACTCATCATAAAATTTAGGCTTTTGTACTAAAATGACAATTTTCTTCTCGTATGGTTGCAAATTTCATAAACTATTTTCCTTTTTCATAAAAAAACTAACTTTGGTTGTAAAATAGTTATATTCTATACCACAACATATAATAAATATTTTCAGAAAAAAGTTTTGTCACAAAATCTCAAATTTAGCAAAAATCGCACTTCTACTAAAAAGTAATATCTTTTCTCTCATAAAATCACAAACTAAACAAGAATGCGGACTGTTTTTGTAAAAACAAACAAACAAAAAGCAAATCTTGTTGTGAAATTTTAAATTCTGCAAGACTGAGACTTTTTATTGTACGATCAAAAGTGTCAAAGAATTGTGGCTTTTTAACTTAATATTTCAGTGTTTTGGTTGGAAAATATAGACTTAGTGACATAAAATTACAACAATATAAAACTGCAAATTTAGTATAATTCCAATATTTTGTCCTTCAAATCTAATATTCACTAAAACATTAATTTGATAAAAATGATCAACTTTTAGTTGCAAAATCTTTTTGGAAAGATGTACCTCAATTAAAATTAGGCTAAACCACAAATCGATGTCATCGTGAGCGACGTAGTTTCATGAGTGACGACTAGAGATGTTCCGATGTGACTTAGCTGAAACTGATTCGATTAAAAACCTTATTAAATGCTAGCTAGCATCTCAACCTGCTGACTGAAACCGGAAATTGGAAGGCATACGTATGTACATAGACATGTATATGTGTGAATATATATGTGTATATGTGTATATGGCACAATTTTATAAAAATGGTATACAAATACAACCCCAAAAAAAGCAAAACAAAACAAAAGCAACACACAAAAAACCCCAAAACAATCAACCAGACACATCAGTCAGCTAACAGTGTGCTAATCCGGCCAAGACATCAGTAACGAGACCCACATCATCTCTGAAACCACATTACTCACTTCAGGCTGAATCAGTTGTGTCCGTCAGGGCGGAGTTACACATTTGTCTTCCTCGATTCAATTGGATTCAGAAGCTACTGATCAATTTGGGACAGTATTGTATGTTGATTGATCAAAATCAGTAAGTAAGGACGTAAAAATTCACATTTTTAATTTTGAGTTCAACTACACAGTTGAATGAAAGAAGAGGTGTTTTCCCTTCATACAAACTACATCCAAAAGGCCACTTGAGCAGACGCATTGATGTATAATCTTCTTTTTCAGTTTGTATCAGTAACGTTGGATCACTCATCATTAAACTGGTGTATCGATCCAGACTGGTTCATTGTTACGCCCTCTAGTGGACAGGTGTGGTCAAAGCTAACTGCAGGTAAAGAAGAAACCACTGTCCTACTGGCCAACAATTTTTATGTTCATTTATTCTGAGATATCTGTCAAATGAAGTCACATCACTCATGTGCAATAGATCCCTCAGTCTTTTGAACATTTGTTTACATGTGGTGGAAGTTTCTGAAATGGGAGTCCATCCACATCTCTATGTAACTGAAATTTCAGTCGCAATGGGGACATTTATTCGGAATAAGGCATTCACATGGTGCAATTGGGCATTTTTATCCGATTATAATCTAAATAAAATGATCCCTGTAAATGCAGCCAGTATAACAGTGCTAGTTAGCATGCAGCATAGTTACGTTTGTGTCATTTTATCACTGTAGAGATAAATAAAGCATCTCTGAAACAGGAAACAGAAATACATCACCTGCAGACTGAATACGGTAAAACTCTGGCCAGCTAGCAGTCTGCTCGCGCAGTCGTTCATCGGAAACAAGATTGTTGAGCTGTTTTTCTTACTGGCCGCATGTTTTGGACTGTTGGATTACAAAACCCCTCAAAGGTTCATTTACCGCCAGTCAGAACAAAATGAGCCCCGGCCTTCTAACGTGTTGCTGTCAGCTCTGAAATTATACTTCTCCTTGAAAACATGAAAATGTTTCTCCAGAAAGCAGCGATTGTTCTCAGATGAAAATGTCGTAAATTACTGGAAAAAAAGGAAAAACTCAAAATAGAAAATGTGGAGGACACATGTGTCCACGCCCTCTAAGGCCCATTAAAAATAAATCAGAGCTGCAGAGAGAGAGGACGAGAGAGCTAGAGAGAGACTGGCGGGAGGAGAGCGAGCGGCAACAAGAACCGGAGTGATTATCGCTTCAAAACCGCCGTCACTCCATCAGAGAGGCCTCCCAGTTTCACTGAAACAACGGTGACAAATATGAGCGTGATGGCGCCATGCACACACACCATGACATCACACACACACACACACACACACACACTGCAGCTCTTTAAGGTCTTTGTGCAGTTTCATTTGGAAGATAAATAAGCGTGTGGTAAATATTTCAGCGACACGCCACAGAGCTCTGACGTTATTTATTGAAGCGCTGAGTGTGTGTCTGTGTGCGGTACGTCGGACGTGGAAAATAATTTGCTTTTACTGTTATTTCTTCTGTATTAATTTTTATTCTGGCCCAAATACAGTTTTATGAATGTTTGGTAGAACATGAGAACAAATATTTACTGACAAAAAGGGAACCCACCACTTTAATGGTGGTGAGGGTATGTAGGTGCGACATATATATGTATCTATATATCTACATATATATCTATATATACATATATATACATATATATATATATATATACACACACACACACATATATATATATATATATACATATTATTTATATATACATGCATATATATGTATTATATACACACACATACACACACACA
>JBAMYA010000015.1:2046161-2063255 GCA_037176975.1 Arrhamphus sclerolepis | reverse complement strand
ACACTCCATCAGTCACCAGGCAGGTGGAAGGCTGACAAACACACACATACACACGCACACTTAAATGTTTGTAAAAAAACATATATAAACTGGATATAACAAAGGAATATTTGTATATGTGACAACTGGGGTCCAGCAGTTAGTTGCATTATTTCCAGAACTTTATTGACATCAGTGTGACAGCAAAAGCAAAAGTTAAATATATTCATAGATGAAAGCACATCTGGATATAGCACTGAAAGGCAGATATCGAACTGACAAATATCTGAAAAAGCCAAAAGGCAAAAGAAGTAAAACGGGAAAAAAAGATGCCAAAATTCAAAACTAGAGGTTGACCCAAATGAGTGAAAATCCACATATGTGAATGTGGGTTCAGGCCTGGGGGCAGCTTTATATCGCACAAACAGTTATGTGCAAAAGCATCCAGAATGCAAACATTTGTGTTGTAGAAAAGCAAAGATTTAATTCCTTCACTAGCTGTACTGTAAAAGCCAGTTCTGGTGGAAGAACTTCCACCTGAACATCAGCTACAGAAAAGAGAAATCTGGATATAAAAACTGAAAACCTCGTGCTTGGCAAATGAATCTTGAACAATAAATAAATAAAAAACAAAATTTTTAACACCAAATGTTTCACTGTCACATTTCCGAAGGCAAATTATTAAAAAAAAATGAATGAATCAGGTTGCCAAGACTGAAAACTGCATCTCCAGCTTACAAGTGAGAATATTCCAGAACGGTACAATTACCATGACTTTATCTGATTAGACAGCTTTATTCTACATAAATAATCTGGATATTATACATCTGGATACCAAATTCCCAAATATCCAAATCTCTGGTTATCCGCGTATCCGGCAAAAGAAAAAGCAAGTAAACGCTTTAATATATAAATAAGTCAATCTGGATGTCAGGATATCTGGATCTACCTGGTGGCAGCAGAATGAGTTCTCTTTCAGCAAAAGATTAATCCAGTAAATACATTTATTTAACACACGTAAAAGTATTATATAAATAAAGTGTGTGTGTGTGTGTGTGTGTGTGACCATACTCGTCTCTGTGACTAAAATCTGTGTGAAAGACAGAAAATGAACTGCAGCAAACAGAAGAACAGGAAGAGGGTGTGAATGCGCACACACCGCCCGTCAAACGGCTCCGTCAGATTAAAAAGGTGTCATCGTATCCGAGTTTGAAGACGACTCCACATCGCTGAGTGTGTGTGTGTGTGTGTGTGTGTGTTCGGTCAAATGTCTGAATTAAACGCTGCTTGATGGGGCTTTAAGGGCTCCACGGCGGCGTGTCAGCTGCTGTTAAACACCCCTGGGCTGATGAGCGTGCACGGCAAGCGTGCTCGTGTGTTTGCCTTGAACTAAAAATGACTCGTCTCCATCTCGGATCCTCACCGTCGGCGTTCCGGTTTTTAAACCTGAAAGTCGCCGGAGTCGTCACGTCGAGTGCGACTGGTTTCAGGCGGTTCAGGAATCAGAAATCAAATCCGGCCTCATCTCAGAACAGAAACCACAAACCGTCTTTTTTTTTCTGGTTCTTCAAACTGATTTTTATTCAACAACGGTTTTCTTTAAAAATATCGAAACTGATATCAGTTCAATCAAGCGCATCTTCAGCCTTCAGTGTCAGAAAGTTCCTCAAACTTTCACCACAGCTTATATATTATATAGCTTCTGTGTTTCTAATTCATGTTCGTGATGAAGCTGCCAACAAATGTGAAGCTTATCATAAGAAGTAAAACGTGAGACGGTTTTAAGTTCCTCTTGGTCGTTTGAGCAAAATTCAAACATTTTCTTTGTTCATTTATGTCGATTAGTCGAGGTTTTCTGGAGGCTTTGACTCGCTGCTAAACTCCATAAACTTATGTTAGATGTGATAATGTGGCTTTTGTGAACGGGATGTTTGTGTGTAGATAGAATCAGCACATTAGCCTATCTGATGGAGATAAGAAGCAGAGGAATAGGAGGACTATTTCTGGGACCCTTCAACTATTAGAATCCACATTAATGTCTTAGTCTTTCACATTATAGGGGACAAAAATACAAAATAAATGAGTGAGGACACCACAGACAGTCCAATAGTAGCGATTTTCTGAAATTATCATCACACAGATATCATCTAATCTGCATGTCAAGCACATAATTCAAATTTACATGTTATAGTGAGTTATATTTGATCTGTTTCTGCAATAAAACAAATCCACAAAAAGCAGAAACATATTTAGCTCTCGATTGTCCAAAGAAAAAGTTAAAAAAAACCTGAATGGCCAGCGAACAAATGTTAATGTGGTAAATATGATTTCCATAATGTATCACATTCAGTGATGAAGCACGATAAAATAATAATCAAATTAAGAATTTAAAACATGAATGCTGGATAAGTTAAAACCCGTTTACGATCTCTGGGTCTTCAGCTGTGTGAAAAGAAAGATTAAAAAAAGAAAAGAATAAACGCAGACTAAAAGTATCCAGGAAGTTACGACTTCTAAACTGAAAAAAACAAACATCAGTTATCTAAAAGTCGTGTCCAGAAAATGAGCGTAGAAGCGTGTGGACGTCCATACCCACGCTCAGGACAGTAGTAGGGTCTCCAGAGCCTTGTCCTTTAAAAAAAAGGAAATGAAAATGTCTCATGTCCTGTCAACATTTGTGAGCTAAAGTATCCAGAAAACCAAAACTTCTGGACTCCAAAGACGAAACTTTGCTGTTTGAGCGTCCACTTAACATGTGGACATCCGTCCCAGTGGCAGCAGAGTGACTTGTCTGTCTGACATCTGAGGACATCTACCTCAGGGATGCTGACGAGAGCAAAGCTGGATCCAATTTGAGCATATTTGCCTTTTTTAGAAGATGCTCTTCCATAATTGTATATTTGAGTTTCACCTCATCAGTGTTTCGAGAGTCGAATATTTTCATGAGCAGAGATCAGCGTCAGAATCAAAGAAGCTCGTTTTAATCTCTGCCGTTTCCAGATAAATAAATATAAAATTCCACTTGAAGTGGCACAATGAAATCTGAGCTGATGATGTTCACCATAACAACCAGGAAAAAATGCCAAACAAACAAAGCAACGGCTCTTTTTTTCCAGTTCAGGATTAAACAACTTTAACGTGGCGGCCAGTTTAAACCTGCTGGGAGCCAATTACAACGTTCAGACGTTCGTCTGCCTCCTTCTCCAGGTAGCAAAAGGTGTGAAAACCTCAGCCTGAAAGAAAAAGTCCTTCTGAGAAAGAAATAGTTCCTCCTAACTCCAGCCCCCCACCCCCACCCCCCCAGTGTGTTCCTGCAAATTAAACTCCGTCTTGATTAATAACGCTTCTCTCCGCGTGTTAATAAGGTGCGAGTTGGACATATTTCATGTTGAAATTGTGAAATACTGGGGCTAATTTTCAAGCATAAAAATGTTATTGGAGCAATATAGTTTACAGTTGCCACGGTGCACGTCCAATTGAGCCGCTAATATGCTTTCGCTTTTAATGTGGAAATTATTGCTCTTTCTGTTATAAAGAAATATTGTGCAATTACAATTTCAGGCCTTCCAAGGCGGCTCACGTGGGGCTGATTTCACGGGAGGGTTGCGCTTACATATATTACCAGCATTTCAGCACGGGGGTGGAAAATATATATTTATGCACATAAATATGAATAATGCCGGCCTAACGACGTGACCGACGCCGGTCAATTAGCCCTCCGAGCCGAGCCGGAGCTCCAGAGACGAGCAGGGAGTCCCGTCCGTGGCAGCGCTGGAGAGCTGGAGGAGCCTCATCAAATATTGATGGAGTGCAGGTCCAAACACGGTGTTTACAGCTGAGGCCAAACCGCAGAGCGACACGTTCAGAGGGACTGGATCCAGCGCCGACATGCGACGGGGGCTGCCAGAAACCAGGGTCTACCCCAAAGACAAAATCCTGAATGTCTCTACGTAGGACAGCAAACATTTGTCCACAGGACGTCCAACAGCTAGGTCAGAGGAGCAGGAATTATTTCAGACACTTTTTGCTGCAGTGTGTCCTCATTTATGATTTAACGATTGCAAACTGATACGTGTGAAAGATTAGCAGCAACATTTATTTATGTGCATCGTTATTTTTTGTTCAATCTCAAGTACGGCAAAGACTCGTTTTTGTGCTCAGAGGAATCCATTTAAATCCCTAGTTTTTGATCCTGCTCTATAAAAAGTGTAAAACCTGCATCTCCTTATTTCTCTGCTTCTTTAAGGCCTGGAGCTTTAAGTTTGTGTTGGTGACATCATTTCTACCAGCACTGTGATTTGAATAGATTACAAAGTGCATGTTTTTGTGTGTAAGGTGTTTCATATAGACTGCAATAATGTACAAATGAAGACTACATAAAAACACTCAAGTTTGCACGTATCATCAATAATCTGCCTGACAAAGAGGTTTAACTGTCGCTACTAATCTGTTATCAAAGTTTTAAAGCCACTCTATGTAGTAATACGACCTATGACCACATGGGGCTGCTGTGTGGATGAAAGAGCAAAATGAAAACACCTTGCTAATATAGAGGCGACAGTCTATTTGTCTTCTCTCCAGCTGACCAACACTGCCCACATGAGGGCAGATGTTCACAGATTGGCTTTATTTATGTATTTAGTAATTTTCAAGTCCCTTTGATCCCTTACTTCCAGTTGTTCCTGTTAATGTACCCCTGGTGTTCAAAGCAGGGAAGTACAGAGGGTCGCCTACACTTGCAGCCTACAGAACTAGCTTAGCCTAGCCTAGCCTATGCAACTTCACTACAAGGTCAATAAACGTTTGACCTTTAGAAAAATTTAGTAATTTTGAAGTGACAGTTGAGAATCTTTAGCGTCGCAAATTTGGAAGATAGTCCTCTCCAATCACGACACGGACGACTCATCGTACAAGCACTAAAAACTGTAAAAACCTTTTCTTTACGCAATTTCACGTAATTTTAGATTTCTCTAAATACTGTTTATTAGCTCTGCGCGACAATATGATATAAGAAAAACGGCAACGACAATATGACTTTTGATATCTAAACCAATGCTTCAGCGTGTGGTTTTTATGTCTTTCTGGCAGCAGAAAAAATTCCAGTAACACGCTTTTAAAAGTAAACGACACTTGTAGGGTTTAGAACATTACAGACTATCATTTGTTGTGATACTTTTGTTGTTTCTTGCGATGTTTGTATGATGATTTATTGACATAATGTGCAGTCCTTTTGTAATATTGTGGCTTGGGGTGCCCCCTTGAGGTCAGAAGGGTTCTATGCACCTCCAAGTGCGAATCACCCAGTGACATCATCAAGTCTCAAGTTAAATGAAAGTTTAGCGTCTTTTGTTTCTGGGGCTATGAAGGTGGGGGAACACCTCACCTCTGAAGTCGAAGCTGCAGACTTCTATGAAATAATCTGCTTCTTGTTCTTCTGGACGTTTCAAGTGATAACTGCTGGCACCCCCCCTCCCCCCCAATAATGCTCCCCCCTCCCCCCCATCATCACAGAGAAACTTGCCTCCTTTTAATCCCTCTTCGCTTTCTCCTCCCTCTGTGCTTTCTTCCCTGGCGTCTCTTATTTGAATTTTAATGAGCTTTTCACCTTTTTAAGCAGATGGCTGAGGCCGGATTTCTCCGTGAAAGTCGGGCCGACTCTGTCACGTTTTCCTGCAGTTTGTTTCGACTAGCCGAGTCCTTGAGGAGGTTTAGAGCTCCAAGCCTCCCACCCCCCTGATGAAATGAGGCGTCACAGCGGGACTTCACCATAAAACACATCCATGTGGTCAAATATCTTCAGAATGATGAAGCTGCAACAATCCTCCACATGACATTCGTTGACTTGCTTTTTTGAAACTTTGTTCTTACTTCTTTCTACACCATCGTGTCTGACCCGGTAACAAATAACTGATTTTGTAGAAGCTCGTGAGATCACGACATGCCGCACACCAAGAACATCATAGTTATGTAGATGCCGTCCTTTTTAGCAAAAAAAGAAAAAAGTGGTATTCAGGGTTAATAATCATTGCAGGCATTTGTTGAGTTTTGTAATAAACGTCAACCCGCTAAATTCTCACGTAACTGGAAATACAGTTATACAGTTACAGTTAATACAGTGAATACGGTTAACACAGTTAACAGAAAATCACATGTTCTAGGGACATTTTGGAGGTACCTTAAAATGATTCAGAGGTAGTTCATTAAGATTAAAGATGGATGTATTCTTGCTTAAAGTGCTTCTTTGGTTCTGAATGAGGCCGGGGCGGTTCGCATTTTTTTCTACCGCAGTAAAAACGCATGAAATTACTGTGGTTATGCAGTAATCCACCCCCACCCCAGGATGAATGCTCTAGCCAATTAGATCACAGATCAGACCTGCATTACAGGAAAATGGGGTAACAAAATAACAATCACATGTTTGAGGTCCCAGAGACACATGTCAGAAATAAAACTGTGTTTATGTGTCTCAGCAGCGATGACTCGCGGACAAACGAGGCGGTGTTCTTTAATGTAGCTGGTGCTGATAGCCGTCATTCTATAGACTCAACGTAGCGACTATCAGAAGATCCGACTACCGTGGAGAGATTATTTTTTCTGGTCATGACGACACAATAAAACCCATGCGTTGATCTCCTCTTCCACCGCTCTGTCGACGCGTACATGAATGCACTGTACGCTACGCTCATCCACGAGTGAAAATTCTGTTAACGCGCATGACATTAAAGAGCTCCTCCTGTTTAGACCTTCTGACCTGGCTGATTGCTTGTATTGTAG
The DNA here is from genome assembly GCA_037176975.1 of Arrhamphus sclerolepis. NCBI lineage: Eukaryota > Metazoa > Chordata > Actinopteri > Beloniformes > Hemiramphidae > Arrhamphus > Arrhamphus sclerolepis. The sequence goes on along the minus strand of JBAMYA010000015.1, from coordinate 2,056,502 downwards.
CTTGAAGCCTATGTTGCCAGTATTTTATGTTTTTCAAATCTTTTTTTTTTTTGGTGACAGTAGGCCAGGCCCAGAGGCGGCTGCTCTCTAATCTTATCAAAACTGCTTTTCATCAAAGAATCTTTTAGCAGAACTTGCAGCAGTAGTGCTGGATATCACCATAACATGGATTACACCATGGATTACACCATGGACTACACCATGCTTCTGCTGATTGGTCAGTAGTCCAAACCAACCAAACAACCAGAGGAACCAGTTCCTGCTGAAAAGACGCGATTCCTTTTTGGTACACATGGGTTCATTTCATTGCAGTTTTATAAAACATCCCCACTTTTAAACTTCCAGACCATCAAGTTTATGCAAGAGTAAATATTATTTGGGTGTTCGAGACTGACATGTTTCCATTTTGTGTATTCTCTATCCGTAACTCCTATTTGCACAGTTTCGACTCAGTAGTTGACAAATTTGATGCAAAACAAAGAAAAAAACACGAGTTTTTTTTGAAAGGGACGGTGGTATTTCTTGGTTAATTGTGCAAATTGAGCCAAAACTGTAGTAAAAGAAATCACCGATTGTGGTTTATCACTTAAGCGGCTTCCTACTGGGAGCTTTAAATTTCAAAAATCCATTGTTTTCTTCATTTCTGAGACTTGAAAACCCTGGAGTTCCTTCCTGCCCTGAAAACAACTCTGAACTCTGAGGACGGTGGTAAACCAGTGTCTCCCTGAACAGCGAGCGCGTTTTCGTTACGCCTACCTGTCGGCGCGTTCTCCTGCTTCGGGCAAATTCCTTTGGGGGGCGTCTTCTCCGCCCTCTCGGCTCTGCGGCCGCTTCCCCCCATCACGTCCTCCTCCTCCGGCGTCACCTGGATGCCGACCTCCACCGGCTCCAGCACTTTCCTGAGCTCCCCCCGCTGGGCGTAGTGATGGAGGCCCTGCAGACGGCCTCCTCCTCCTCCGCGGTCGTTCATCTTGTCGTAGCAGCCGTCGGGCAGCAGCGGCGTCTGGCACTGCTTCTTCTTGTGCTCGATGAAGAGGAGGATGTCGCCCAGCGGGAAGGTCATCTGGCACTGGCCACAGGTCAGCAGGTCGTGGTCGGCATGGACGCCGGGCGGCAGCGAGTGCGCTAGGCTGGGGTCCAGGCCGAGTGGGTGGGGGGGCAAGTCGGACAGCAGAGCGCCATCTGGATGCTCAACATCCGCTGAAGAGAAGGAGAAGAGGAAGAAGAAAAACATCGACGTGAACCTCGACTGGAGCTAAAATGAGCATCTTTCAGAGGTTAAAATCTCTGTTTGAACAAATATACAAATGAAAAATAAAGCTGCAACATGCGAAGAGTGTAAAATTAAGCTTAAATTTAAATTAAATAAAACCAAAACACAGCAGAAATCTGCTTAAATCCTGTTTGGAAAACTTGAAGCATCTAGAAACCAGCTGCTGGACCAAAACTGCTGATTTGAACAGATTTATGATGAGAAACATCGAGACAGAATTTCCAGATTGACAGCTTTTGTATCGTTGATGTTCTTCAGGCATGAACAGGTCCTGAGATCCTGGTCTGAGATCCAGCAGTTTGGTTTCTTCAACCACACCTGACTCAATGATGTGACTTCAGATGCATGTTTAAATTTCTCACGTGGAACTATTTTGTGTTTGTTTTTGGTTTATTTAATCAGTGATGACTTGGGTTTGTGCTCTAGCGCCCCCATGTGGAGCGTCGCTGAGCTGAAGGGTGATTTGTACGAACGCCGCATGTCAGCTGTCCAATCATCTCAATCAGAATATCTTGACATTTGCTGATTTGTAAAAGAAACTGTCATTTGTAACAGGAAACTATTCATACTGTGACTTCATAAACTTGCAAACTTTGCAAAAAGAAAGTTTAGATTTTAAACTTCGTTAACTCACAAATTTCCAAGAGAATTCTCAGAAATTATTAATGTATATACGCACACTTTATGTATGAGAAAATCTGTGACAGAACTCTTGACTTTCGTAACTCACAAAAGTTCAGGATAAAACATGGACGTTGAGACTTTATAAAACCATAAATTTGCAAGAGTAAACTAAGAACTGTGGATTTTTTTTTTTGGATTTATAATCTTGTAAAAACTTTAGAAAGTAACAGGTTTGTTTTTGGAAACTGGTTAGAAATAATCTTACAGATATACAAGAAACTTTAAACTTTGAAAATGAAACAAAGAAAAGAAATTCTGACTTTAACAAAGAACAAATTTGAAGGAAAGATCTGAAGCTGAACATCATTGCGGCTAAAAATCAATTAAATCACACGAGAACTGAAACGCAAATATCTGTTTTGATATCTGGTTGCTACGGCGACAGGAAGTATGCATGTGAGCAGGTGTGCACATTGCCGCTGGGATCTGTGCGCCGCAACGCGTCGGCCCGTGTCCTTATCAACGCACGTGCGCGCGCACATACTTGCACTGCTGCTGTTGCGGCCTGAAGGCTGCAGCCATCTGTCTGAGCGCGAGACGGTGAACGTTACGGCAAATAAAACCAGTTAGATGACCTGGAACAAACCCAGTAACTCACATGCTCGTACGTACTGAGTAATGAGGTCTCAGTAAATAGACCAACACAGCAAAAACAGACAGCGTTACTGCGGAAATGTGATTAAAAACCGTCAGAAACCTAAAATACGCAGCTCTTTTCCTGTATGAGTGTTTTTTCACAAAACCACAAAATACAATCAGACATTTAGTTTCTGGTTTTATTTTTTTCAAATCATGGACTGAAGCAGGAAGCGTTAGCTTGGGCGAGCTTTCATTTCTAATAAGGTTTGTGATCCGGGCGAGAACACCCGCGGGTCAGGGAAGCGTGACACGCGGGGTTTCTCATGGACACTTTTCAGTGCACACGTTAAACAAAAATCAGGCCGTAACAACCATCCAGCACTCTGATGAAAACTGCTTCTACAAGATTCAAGAAAAACAGCACGTTCCTCTCAGCCTTTAAACGCCGTTTCAGAAAAGCCGCGCTGACACCAGAGAACTGGGATTTCAACCAGGAACCTTCAAGGTTCATCTGCTTTAAATGTGCCATTGAAATATACTTTGAGGTAGCGATTTATGACATAAAAATGAGGAGCAACAAAGAAGTTTTAAAGAGCTCAGCGTGGAAACTGCAGCTCCACAGGCTGAGCTGCTCGGCTGTTAGTGGTTTCTACGGTTAACGCCGTCAGGAGCTGACAGCAGACGTCTTAAAGAACGTTTCTGGGGCTCAGTCGACGGAGATCATCGATCATCAGTGTTACGAGGCTTGTGGGTGAAACTGTAGATATCACACACACACCTGCAGCCACACCTCAACGTCCGTCCCCACGGTAACCACACACACAAACACACACACACACACACACACACACACGCACACACACACAATGCATTCAAGTTCCTGTGAGACACGAGCGTTCGGTCCGAGCAGCGTTCAGGTCCAAGCAGCGTTCAGGTGTAGTAAATGTCTGAAGACATTAATTAGATGTTTTTAGACGCTTCGTCTGTCTGCCCTGAAGACGCTCATTAAACTGCGAGCTTTCACTTCAGTTTCTGTTATCTCTGCTTTTATTTTGACACGTTTTAAAGGGTTGTTTTTTTTTAGGGGGATTTCTGCTGGCAGGTGCTCGCAGATTTAAAAAAAAAAACGATGTCGCTTCAGCTCCTCGCCTCGTCTCGTTTCCTGTCTCCTGCCAGCGATCAAAACCGTAAAAAGCGTTTTTTACAGCAGAACTTCCAGCTGCTTCACAAACATCCACTGAGATGCAGCGAGGAGCCGTTGGCTTGTTTGTTGGTTTGTTTGTTTGTTTGTTTTAAAGAGGGCAGTTAGGAAAAAAACACATCAATACATTTAAGTTTCTAAAATGACGACCAGCTCCAAACCTCCTGCCGTGAGCCAATCAGATTCTTAGAGCACGGTGACATCACAGAGCCGCGTGCAATTAAATATTTTGAATTGTTCTCGACATAAGCTGTATGAAAAATTTCAACAGACGCTAACGCCGCAGTAAAAGTGTCGTCTGGCTCCGCCCTCTAAGCACAGCGGCCAGCAAGGACGTGATGGGAAAAAAAAAACGGGTTTGAAAACTTGTTTTGATCAGAGGAAATGTGATTGACAGGTGCTCTGATGATGACGATAATGGTGATGCTGATGAGGGGGGGTGGGGAGCATGGGGGGTAAGAGTTACCTTGGCGATAAACCTGGGTTCAAACAGAAAAAAGACGCCGCTTTTGGTTTAAAAAGAGATCATTACAGAACTAAAGTATCTAATTAACACAACACATAAATCAACCAGGAAATACATGAATAAACTTTATATTTAAGACTTAAGCAACATCTCCTGAGCTCTTCGTTCAGACGTTGAACTTCTGAACTCCAGAGACGTGAACATCTTCTAGTCATAGTAATTGGTGGTTGATCTTAAAAGCTGCTCCTCACATGGATTTATAAATAAGTTTAAGAAATAAGCGTTTAAAGGAGCCGTCGGCCGCGCGGGTCTTCGTTCAGCCTCCAAAGCTGAGACTTTTTATTCATGAAAAAAAAAAACAAACACACAACATGGCATTTTTTTAGATCCACGGGCCTCTTTGTATAAATGAAATTAATGTTGCTCATAAACACAACAGGAAATGTTTTCCAGATTTTAAAGAAAACAAGGCCTCATGGGAAATTCCTCTGGAATTCAATTAGCTGATGTTAACAGTTAAACGTGCTGCTTTTAAACTTTATATCAAAGACAAAGTCAGGGAATTATGTTGGCCTAAAAGAATATATTTCTACAACAAATTTGTTGAGTCGTTATAAGAAATGCACTTTTAGAACTGTCTGGAAGCAGAAAACTCAGATTAGTGACCTGAAGTATATTTATGTTTAGAATTTATTACATTTGTAATAAAGTTAACTGATTTATTTATAAAAAGGTTCCTTTCTGAGAGATGACTTTTATTCTATTTTCTTGCCTTATTCATATGAACTGTATTTCATGACATCATATTTAAAATACATGCAATACTTGCAATACACCATGTCAATACAACTCTACTCATTAGTATTTACGTATATTTAAGTTCTAACTACAATCTTTTTTTAAACCGCAGAAACGCGTGGTTGTATTCAAGGTCCTACATAAACGTACAAGTAGTAAAACTCGTTTATCTAATCTAACTGTCACTGACACGTCTGTTTAAAGTTTAAAGAGATTAAATGCAAATACAGAAATACGCAGCCATCGTTGCTAAAGCTGAACCTGGTTTCACTTCACACCTGAGCTCTGACATCATCACCTGATGGATGGGTGGGTGGATGGGTGGATGGATGGATGGATGGATGGTTTAGTGGGTGGATGGATGGATGGATGGATGGATGGGTGGGTGGATTGGATGGATGGATGGATGGGTTAGTGGGTGGATGGATGGATGGATGGATGGATGGATGGGTTAGTGGGTGGATGGATGGATGGATGGATGGATGGATGGGTGGGTGGGTGGATGGATGGATGGATGGATGGGTTAGTGGGTGGATGGATGGATGGATGGATAGTGATGTCAGAAAATGCTGCCTCGTCATCAGGTTCATCCCTGGAATGAACCTTGATCCATTACATATGACTGGGTTCACTGGGTGAGCACGCTACGTTTAGTGTTTTATGATCAATTATCACATGTTTACGTTTAAATATTCAAAATAAAAGTAAACATGTTTTTACGACAAACTGAACCGAACCACCAACGCCTTTGTTAGTCTTCGTCCCAGAACGACTGCTGGTCCTCACAGGGCCGTGACGGTGCCATAAACGGTCCTAATGACGCAACAGAAACGGGAAAATACTCGCACACACGCACACACACACACACACACACACACACACACACACACACCCTCAGAAGCAGCGTGTGTGCAGGGCGCCCCCTAGCAGCAGCAGCTGGAAGCACACATCGACAGGAAAAGAGAGACCAGACTGCTGGTCAGCAGCCAGAACACGAGCCGTCAGGTAACAGGTCCTGAAACGCCTCAACATACACACACGTGCACACACACATGCACACACATGCACTAACTCAGTTTCCAACAAAGGAAAACAAACAAACAAACATCTACATCTGAGTTTCAAGGAAAATTTATGGATTTTTATTCTTTTTTGGAGCTGAGAAGTTTTCTGACTGATATTAGAATTTTGTTTAATGTTTTTTTTTAAACTTATTTTATTGAAGTAGATTAAATTAAACATGAGCACTTAACCACGATCATGACGTGAAAAATCTTAAATCCACATTCATCAATGAGTCAAACGGAAGATTCACTGATAATAACTGAGCAGAACTAAAGCAAAAAGATTATTGTTTCTTTTAAGTTTTTAACATTAGGACACAAAGTAAAAGCAACAATAGAGAAGAGAATAAAATAAAAGTCAGTAGGCCCCTATTTAATTCCATATCAGACTGTTGTTGGGTTTATCAATAAATATTGATCAGATTTCTGGATTTGCTGTTTGGTTCTAAAACTTCAATGGTTTCTGTAATTTGAATGTTTAAAGAGTTAAAACACGTGTGTAAATAAGGAAGGAAGTGAGCACGTGCGCGCTCTAAGGTCGCACCAGCCTCTGACCAAAGTCCCGGACCGGGAGGGCCCGGACCGGCGGACCCGGAAGACCCGGACCCGGAGCATCAACGAGCCGCGCGGATCAGTGCGCATGTTTTCACTCCAGATTAGAGGTTTCACGCGTGGAGCCGACGCACGAAGGCGCGCGAGCAGAAAGAGCAAAAGCAGAATGTGATCAAAATTACTGATGAAGTCTGTTAAATGGATTTAAAAGTGAAAGTGAAAGCGGCGCTGCGTGTTTAATTAAAAACAGTTTTCAAAAAGGATGAAAACATTCAGCTGGAGGATCAATCAGCTGATCAGCCTGATCGATCAGTGAAAGAAAAGAATTTTTAAAAAAAAATCAACAACTAAAAACAAACTTTTCTGTAACTGCTTTAAAACATCTTTAAAATGTGATCTTCTGAGGCCTCGAAGCTGCATTTAAACACGCACCTGGTCCGGAACCTGGTCCGGAACCAGGACCAGAACAGTCTGAAATAATGATCTTTTTTTTTTATTCTCCTAAAACGGCTCTGATGTTTCTGCAGGTCTGGTTGGAGGTCACGCGCCCGCGTTTACACACAGAAACACGCACGAACATCCTCATCTGCAACTTCATTAACGTGTTTTATTTGATTTTCTAATAATTAAAAAAAAGTGCAAAACTGTCAAAAACATCCACAAATTAAAAACATCTGTGCTTTGTTTATTCCCTCATGTATCCTTGGATTTTAAAATAACAATTAAATTCACCTTTAATTGTTTTAAACATCATAAGTCCTTGATTTAATGTTAATATTCATATTTTTTGCAGCTTCGCTGGATTTTAAATCTAAATGTCGCATTAAAATGGCGTGTTTTTGTTTCAAAATTAGATAAAGTGAAATAATTTAATTTAGACAAAGTCTAATAATTTATAGCGTTTAATTAAAACATGCGATATTTAAATTATTTAAATTATTGGAGGAAATGTTAAATAAAGTGGCTCATCTTTAGACTTTAAATGTAAAATTAAAACCGTCAGAGATGCTTTTAATGATCCTTAAATGTTTAAAAATAAAAGAGAAAACCGTTTGAATTCAGCTGAAAATAAATCCGTTTTAAAGTTGTTATTTTTGTTATTTGTTTTTTTTTCCCCCCTCCGGATCAGAGTCCAAATCCGCTGCCGCCGTGCGGACTCGGATCTCGGCGGGACTCTGAGTGGAGCTCCGGTGGAGTCTGGAGCTGATCAGCCGATCAAGGATCAATTTAGGTGATAAATGAGGAGAAGAGCGGGAACTTTGGTCAACTTTCTGCTCCAACTTTGAATATTTTTACAAAAAAAGAAAGAAAGAAAGAAAGAAAGAAAGAAAGAAAGAAAGAAAGAAAAAGAAAAGCACAAAAAGTTGTGAGGAGGACAGCAGAGAGCGGAGCTGCTCAGAGGTGACGCGGCCCTCCAGGTGTACTTACGCGGCGTCTCTCTCTGGGACAGGTGCTGCGGGTTCCCCTGCTTGCGTCGGGACATCGCCCCGGCATTTACACTGGCATCGCCCGGAGAGCGGCGCGGAAGGATCGGCTCTCTTCCTGGTGCTCCTCTTCCTCCACAGGACCGGACCGGCTTCAAACCTCACCCGGTCTGGCCCCGCGGTCGGTGGCCGTGGCGCAGCGCTGAGGCGCCGGGGGCACCGAGTGTCCGTGGGTGTGGGTGTGCGGGCAGGGGGGGGCGGGGGGGGGGCGTCCCCGTCTTCTCGTTCAGGTTCTCCCGGTTCTGAGGTGAGGAGGAGGGGGTGGGAGAGGGTTAAGTCCGGTCACAGCATTCCTGAACGCGGCAGCGGCAGCGGTCTGCCGGACGCGCGACAGGTCACCACAAGTGTCCAGAAACCAGCGTGTCCGGTCCCGCATGGACTCCGTCAGGAATGGGAGGGGGTGGGAGGGGTGACCGGACCCTCAGTCGGGCGCGTGTGACTCAAAGATCCTCCGCGTGTCAGGGACGGCTCCGGCCGCGCGTGTGCAGGATGGAGGGTTGGTGCTCCAGCCAGAGTCCCGGTCTGCGCTGGTCTGAGGACGAGTCCGTCACCCTCCTTCCTCTTTGTGTTCTGAGTCCCCGCGTCCACGGCGCGCGCGCGGCTCTGAGCGGCTCTCGCTCTGCTGCCGTGGAGAAAAGTCGAGTTCACGCGCGGACGTGACGTTCAGGCTGCGGCGCGGAGGGAGATGAAGAGCGCTGGGGGCGACTAGCGGCGCTACCGCACACCAGCACGCTCACGCGCACGTACACACTGGTGTGCGTGTGGTCAGAGGCGCTCGCGGGCGCAGGGCTCCTGGGCCGGACAGCGCCCACGTTTCTGCCGTTTCTGCTGCTTTTCCTCGCATTTATCCGTAGCCTAACTTAACTTTTTATCTGTAAATCAAGCTTTTCTAATCTATAATTTAACTTTTTATTTGCAATTTAATTCTATGAAATGCACCTCAATATCTGACCCTCTGTGCGCGTACGTGCGTACACACAGAAGAGTCTCGCCAAACACAAAAAACAGAACTAAAACTGTTAAATCACGATCTTCTGGAGTATGTCGCAGGCGTGTACGTGCACTGGTCACACGTGCGCGCGCACCTCCGCGCACTTCACCTGCACTTTCAGATAATTTAATTTTGTCCTCGCGTGGGGTTATTTTAACAGTTTTTAAGAGTTTAAGGGTTAAAAGCGTTAAAAGTGGAGTGGGGCGTTCAGGGACGATGGGAGTTCCCAGTTTCACATCCACATAGAGGACGATAAAGACGTTGAAGGAACTGATTCAGTTTTGGGGTCTGCAGACCACATCAGGGCCAAATCCTAATCCTGTCTGGGGGCCCGTAAGTAGTAATGATCTGTAACTGTTTAAAAGAAAAAGAAAGAAAGAAAGAAAAAGAAATTAAATAGAATAACAAATTTGGGAAATTTTGAATTCAGAAATGTAAAAATTTATTTAAAATTCCTAAAATCACAAGTTGTGACCTAAATTCTGACAAACATTTCAGGAATTTTGAATTTGTACACTTTTGAATTTAAACAAAAAATTGTAAATAAGTTCTGACTTTATATAACTAAGAATGTTGAAGAAACAATTCCAGAAACTGTCACTTTGAAAAACTCACAAATCTTTGAACCTTTTGTTAAAATTAAATAAAGTAGCCTATATATATAAAAAAAGACCTGAAATTTAAAAACTGTGAGTTTTAAACATGATTAAACTGGAAAACAGAAAACGAAATCTCAGTTTTTTTTTAATTATTAATTTTATTTTTGGGGAAAACACTAAAATTCATTAAAAGCGAAAATTTTGAAATAATCATAAAAAAACAAAAACAGGAAATTCTGACAAATAATCATTTTTCACAAGAAGAAAAAAAAACCTCAAACTGAGTTTAAAAAAAATATATATATATAGGTTTATGAATTAAAAAAATACAATCTGAAATGTTGCATTTCTAAACTCATCTTTAAAATAAATGAATAAATAAATGATTTTTCATCATTTCAGTTCTGAAGGATTTAAATGTTTGCGTCTTTCATATGAATTGGCTCTGGTCCTGGTTCTGGTCCTGGTTCTGGTCCTGGTTCTGGTCCTTCCTCAGAGGGACCTCAGAAGAAGCAGCTGATGGATGGATGATCTGCTCGTCCATCGTTTGGGGGGGGGGGGGGGGGGGGGGTCTGGGGGCTGCCCCCTTCCTTTTCTCCTCCAATTGCTTTGTACCTTTTTTTCTTTAAGCCAGAAAAACAACCGCTTGA
>JBAMYA010000015.1:2013601-2026908 GCA_037176975.1 Arrhamphus sclerolepis | reverse complement strand
GAGAACAGCTGCTTTAAGGTGGAATAACTGAGGTGGAGAGCAGCCGCTTTAAGGTGGAATAACTGAGGTGGAGAGCAACTGCTTTAAGGTGGAATAACTGAGGTGGAGAGCAGCTGGTTGATGTGAGAAAGTCAGGATTTAGAAAACCACTGAAGAAGATTTTACTACTAAAAGTTCATCAGTTTTGTCAAAACTTATTTTTGTAACAGAAATTCATCATTGTAGGACAAAAAGTTCAAATATTAAAAAAAAACACAAAATTTGCAACTTTTGTGCCGAATTGTCACAAAACTTGATATTTCCCAACAAATGAAATTTAAAAGTTACATTTTTTTTAAATTTGTGATTGTGTGATAAAAAGTCTCAATTTCATGATAAATTGTGTGATTTCTGTGAAATTGTATGAGAAAACATTGTAATACTGTGAAAACCATTTTAAAATTCGGGATTATAAAAGAAACATTTGTGAGACTAATATAAAAGTCTCAGTTTTATGATAAAAGTTGTTAATTGTAAGATTTTATGACAAAATTCCCTTTTTAAAATTTTAAATGAAATTCACCAACTAGCTGACAAACAAAGCTGATTTTAGAAATTTGAACAACAAAAATTTGAGATTTTATGAGAAATTTAGAAATTACATTAAATTAGCACTTTCATAACTGTTGTAATTTTTATCTCTAAATGCTGCAATGTTGATATTTTACAACAAAAAATTCTAAAATTTAGTTAAAAAGTCACCATGTTCTGATTGTTTGTGATTATACGATTAAAAACATCTCAGTCTTACAAAATCAGCCATTTTTTCAAGAAAATTTGTCAAAAAAATGAATCAAAAAGTTTGAAAACAGCTGTGGAAACCAACATCTGTGGGCTCAGCAGCATCTGGGATGGACTGTCGCCATGGAAACGACTGTATACTAACTGAGGAGTTTTTCAGTTTTTCAGCAAATATGGCTCCTCTTGGATGACGGCTGCCCCCTTTGGTGTTTTGCTGACACATATTTTAGATCAGGGCTTTTAAACTGTTTCATCTCGGCCACATCATCACCATGGTTACCGTCTCCAGCTCTCGGTTTAGAGTGGAGAGCCACTGTTTCTGGTCAGAACAAACCAGCTTGTATTTCATGTATTTCATATTTCATTTCTGAAAGAAACTTGGAAATTAAATGAAAATCTTTTTGTCTTTAAAAAGGGAAAAGTGAAAGAACAACAAGTCTGATGTTTTGGATTCATTATGATGCTAAAATTTGAAATTTGTCACTTTTTTTTGATTTTCCAAAGTTTTTTGTAAACGTAAAAGTATCAGAATGGGATCTGCATCAAGGATTATATCCTGAATTTGGTTGAATTTGATTGGTCGGAAAACAGCGAAGTCATCACAACCAAATACTGGAAACTTCTGTCTGAAGAAATTCATAAAGAAATTCAAATAAATAAAGAAAACTTCCTGGTATTTAGCAAATAGAAATAACTTTGGTCATCCTAACAGAAGTAAAACAGGAAGAGATTTTTTGGGCTCCAGTGGCCTTTATTGACAGTTGAGAGCGAGACAGGAAGTGGGTCAGAGAGGACGGGGAGGACATGCAGACTGGCCTCTGTTTGCTTTGACTACTACAGTGGCACAGGAAAAATTAAATCTCATTTAATGTCAGGCTGTGAGAAAAAAAGGTCAAGGTCTTTTTTTATACGGTTTATATAAATGTCTGTCATCCTCGTCGTCATAAAGTGACTGGAACTGAACCATCAAACAACGTAGAAACTGTTGTTTTGGCTCAACAGGTTCCTGTTTTCTGAATTTTTGCATCTGGGTTTGTTTTTGAGACGGTTTTCTGTGTTCCACCGGTCAGCCTTGATGTGGTATGACAGCGGTATCGACCCGTCTGGACCTGCAGACAGACAGCAAACATCCAAATAAACAGAAACGAGGCTGAGCTGCATGAAGCAGACAGGAAACCAGCATCTGTTTGACTTCACGTCTGGTCAACGCGTCCTTCGCTGGTTATCTCTCACAGCAGACCGCCGCCATGGACAAAACAACAGAGTCACGACGAGCGTGAGTGGACACGAGAGACACGAGGGCGTCCACGAACATGCACCATAAAATATCACATAAAAAATCCATCCGCACTCTGAAAAACAACAGCGCTTTAATGCGCGCTGGACGAATTACATGACGCTACAAAAAGGATCAAAGCGAGGCCTAAACAATCTTACTAACTTAAAATAGTTTTAGAAACCTTTTTGGGTGGGATTTAAAGGTCTTTTCTGTTGCCTATAAATGGAGGTTAGCTGGAAAGTGATGAGCCAGAACCTAGTGGTCACGAGAAGAACTGCAGGATCTAGTGGTCCATAGAGGAACCGCAGCCTCTAGAGGTCGGTAGAGGAACTGCAACCTCTAGAGGTCGGTAGAAGAACCGCAGCCTCTAGAGGTCGGTAGAGGAACCGCAGCCTCTAGAGGTCGGTAGAGGAACTGCAACCTCTAGAGGCTGGTAGAGGAACTGCAGCCTCTAGAGGTCGGTAGAGGAACTGCAGCCTCTAGTGTTTTTTTGTTTTTTTTTTCATTTCATTGTTTATTGATTCATATGACCAAGAAGGCAAATTAAAACAAAATAAAAACATAGAAGACGTGATAAACCAGAAGGGTGAAGGAAGAAGCAAATTCTTCTGAAACACCTGCAGCCATGACATGATGAAGAAAATAAACACATAAGAAAATGATGATGAAAATAAACACATAAGAAAATGATGATGAAAATAAACACATAAGGAAAACTGAATCATCCAAATAATCTACAGATAAATAAAGCATTCATACTGGTTCCAGTCCTATGGTCTGTTACTATAATGGGTTATCAGATGATTGCGATATATTCTATCAAACAACTTTCATGTATTATACGTTACATGAATGTTTTCCAGATGTGGACACCAGAAACAGAAACACAGTGACATTTAATGTTTGTTCTAACTTTGTTTTTTTCAAAAACTAAATGAGCTCTTAAATGATTTTTTTCCTTCATTCTGAACAGCTCCTGGATACCAGACGGCAATTGTTTGTTCATTGTTTTATACATCATTTGAATTATTGTACAATCAACTAATCCCCTAAATTTGAGGATGTTTAACTGAATAAATAATGGATTTGTTGATTTACAATATGGTTTATTTGTTTGCCCAGAGCTCCACACAGTCCACGTATATGATACGATTAATGAATGAGAACATGCGCGATGATCTCACATCATAAAGTATCTCTAGTTTTATTCAATAATGTGGTGGATTTAGAAATTCTGTTTTTAAACATAGTTTATGTGACTTTTCCAGTTTGGTTTACTGTCAACAGCGACTCCTGGGAATTTAGTTTCAGGAACTGGATTTTTTAAGGATTATTTTTAGTTTTTCCAGTGCAAAAGGATCATTTGTTGGCATCAAACCATTTTTAACCATCTAAAGTTCAATTTGAAGTTCAAGTTGAAACTAAACATAAATCATTAATGTACAAAATAAACAACAATGGTCCAAGAACTGAGCCCTGCGGCACCCCACACGTCACCCCGGCAACCCTGAGTCTGGATCATCGAGACGTCATACAGGTAGGGTTTATTCAAGAGTAATTCATGATCACAGCGTCAAACGGCGTTTCTAAATCCAAAAACACTGTTCTCTTTCCCCAACTGCAGCTGTAATCTATCAGCGCCAGTGAAGCGGTGCAGTTTTTCCTAAAACCATGTTGTTGACTGGAGAGCACATCACACTTATTAACAAAGTTGTTAAGGCAACTTACTAATATTTTTCCCAATATTTTGGAGAACTGAGGTAAAAGTGAAATTGGTCTATAGTTTGCTAAATGTTTGTCAGCAGAGGAACATGCAGGAAGTTCATCAAAGACGTGTTGCACATGGAAGTAAAAGGTGCAACTATACAATCAATAAACCTTTTGACCAGAAACAAGTTGAAGCTGCTGCTGTTCAGGTGATTTGTTGCTTTTCAAGTCACGTTCACCATCACTGATTTTATTGTCATTTGTTTCATTAAAATCCACGACTCATGCTGCTGATCCTACGATGGAGTTAGTCAGCAGTTTTCAAACATTTACTAAATATTCATTAAATCTATTGGCTGTCACATTTTTCATCACATAGCCTAATTTTCCATTGGGCCGTTTCTACTGGTTTTATCTCTATTGATGATGTTATTTAACTTCCATATATTACTCATATTAGTCATATTTTTTCCATGAGATCATTATAATAAACTTTTGCATTTTGTCTGAAAATACTTGTTCTCACCATCAAATACTTTTTATATAATAACTTTCTTTCTATTCCAGGCTTTTAGAAGACCATCAGTTATCCACAGCTGATCCTGACATTATGGATCCATCCTGCTCTGGTTCTGATTCGCTGGAGCTGATTTAACTGAAGCATGAAGGAGGGACCGACCCGTTCTGACCCGTTCTGACATGTTCTGACCCGTTCTGACACATTCTGACCCATTCTGACCCGTTCTGACCCGTTCTGACCCGTTCTAACATGTTCTGACCCGTTCTGACACATTCTGACCCATTCTGACCCGTTCTGACCCGTTCTGACACGTTCTGACCCGTTCTGACCCGTTCTAACAAGTTCTGAACCGTTCTGACCCGTTCTGACCCGTTCTGACCCGTTCTAACAAGTTCTGACCCGTTCTGACCCGTTCTGACACATTCTGACCCATTCTGACCCGTTCTGACCCGTTCTGACACGTTCTAACATGTTCTGACCCGTTCTAACAAGTTCTGACCCGTTCTGACCCGTTCTGACCCAAACCAGGTTTGCACTTTAGCGCATCGTTAATTTATGGTTCAGAGGCTGAAGACGAGAGGAATTTTAATTGTGGTCATTTATTTCTACAATCATAGATCACTATTTTTATTTTGGTTTGAAACTGAGTTTTTTTGTTGTAAAACTGAGGATTTTATTGTACATTTAAGTATCAAAATTTGTAAACCTTTTTGACATAAAATTAAGAATTTATGTTGCAAATTTTAAATTATAAATTCCCAAATTTTGTGGTAAAATTTTAAATTTTGCAAATTTTTGGTTGGAAAAGGTAAAATAAATAAATAAATAAGAGAATAATAAATTCTCAAATTTTCATGTAAAATTACAACTTTGTGTTTTTTTTAAACTTGGCCACTTTATGTCCAACAATTATGAAATTTTGTCGTAAAATCAGAATTCTTTTCAGGGGTCATGCTCTCGGTTTTTTAAGAACCTAGAGGCAACTTTGTTGGGAAAAAATCCAGCAAAGTTGCTGCAGTCGTTCAAAAAAGATATGATTTAAATACAAAAAACCTCTGTGTTACAGAAGCAGATCTTCTGTGACTCAACACTGACGTCTAGTGGTGGAAACCAGCAGCTGCTGCAGAATAAAAAGATGTTTGCTCAGCATTAATGTTTTTAAAGTCTGATGAGTTTAATTAATAGTGAGCAGCACGGCGACATGATTAGTTACGAAAAAATCATCTTCCAACATATTAACGCTAAATTGTTTTTTACTTGACAAGACTTGTTACCACTGGAGGAAAAAAAAAAGAATTTTAGATCAAATTACTCAAAAACAGACTCATCATAACAAGCAAAAATGAATGAAATAATTCCAAAGTAATTTAAAATTAAAAATGAAAGAACTAATTGTATTCTTTCCAAAACTTGAAATCTAAGATCTGGAAATATAAGATTATTTTTAAGTACTTTTTTCTATTTTCTGATAAATAAATACATAAAAAACACATATACAAACGTATGAGTGTGTTTTCAGAAAACAGCAACTACTGTATGAAAAACATGGATGAAAAGCAACTTTTAGTCAAATTTCCATCCAAGCAGCAAAATAGTTTTACTTGTTCTTTTTAAATCAATTTTATGAATTTATTTGGACTGATTTTTACTTTGCATGTTTCTGGATTTTATTATTTACTCATTTTTCTGTTTGTTCTCTGTTTCTCTTTGTTGTTTTCTTTTTTGTCTGTAATTTGTAATTTGATCAAAATTCTATCTTTTTTTCTTTTTAACCCTTAAACGTCCACCAGATCTGAATCCAGAAACACTTAAAAATATCTCGCTGCTTGAACGCCTCGTTCTTCTTCTCTGACTCCGTCACTCCGTCTCCATGGATACTCCTGTCGTATCCATGGAGACGTGGACCTTTCAGACTTCTCCACTGCTTGGTGAGTTTTGCAAAGCAATTCACCTACAGGACAGTGGGGGGCGTAGCATTTTCTTTCTTCCAGAGAACAGCCTGCTATCCACTACATCTGTGGTTGATGACCATGTGAACTACACCTGGTCTACGTTACCATGGTAACTTTCTCTGTGAACTCCAGGTTACTTAAACATACCAGAGTTACTTTCTGTCTTCTCTCCTTCATGACGCTGAAACAAATATAACAATGATTTTGGAGACTCCTGGAAAGTGGTGTAACAGTGGCGTAACTGGTGTAACAATGTTGTAATAGTGGTGTAACAGTGGCATAACAGTGGTGTAACCGTGGCGTAACTGGTGTAACAGTGTTGTAATAGGGGTGTAACAGTGGCGTAACGGGTGTAACAATGGTGTAACAGTGTCGTAATAAGGGTGTAACAGTGGCGTAACAGTGGCATAACTGGTGTAACAGTGCTGTAATAGTGTTGTAATAGTGGTGTAACAGTTTTGTAACTGTGGTGTAACAGTGTTGTAATAGTTGTGTAACAGTGTTGTAATAGTTGTGTAACAGTGGCGTAACAGTGGTGTAATCGTGGTGTAATAGTGGTGTAACAGTGGCGTAACTGGTGTAACAGTGCCGTAATAGTGGCATAACAGTGGTGCAATAGTGGTATGTAACTGTGTGTGGTGTACTGTGGTATGTGTATAAGTGTGTGTGTGGTGTACTGTGGTGTGTATAAGTGTGTGTGTGGTGTACTGTGGTGTGTGTATAAGTTTGTGTGTTGGGTGTACTGTTGTGTGTATATAAGTGTGTGTGTGTGTGTGTGTGTGTTGTGTAAATTGAAGAATGTGTGGAGGTTAGGGTTGCGATCTGAATGTAACCCTTGTAGCCACCAGACATAAAGCTGTGATGTTGACCAACATATTCTCTTTCTCAGCCAGTGACCACAAACAGTGACAGGCTGGATCACAACTGTTGCTGGTTTGTTGGACCAGTGCCAGTACACCTCCACCAGTGCACCATTCCCCCACCAGCAACAAAGCCAGGACATGAATTAATCTTAAAAGACTGTAAAAATTGTACAGTGTGAATCTGGCTTCTAGTGAAAAATAGAATCTGGAGGAACCTCTGTATGCCAGGGACAAGGCTGAATTAAGATCCCTAATGTCTGTAGGTCCACTGTGTTAAGATCAGACATGAAATCGTTTTTAAACACCTGGAGAGACTTTCAGAGAACTGGCTTCCGAATCATCGACCACAAAGACAGAATCCTTTCAGAGGAAAAACAAACATTTTATTTGATATCAAACTGATGGGAAAAAAAACAGGAAAAGAAAAAAGTTATGAAAAGTAACAATCATAACACAAGTATGTGACTTCTGATAAAAAGATCTGCCAACCATGGCAGACGATGAGAACAAAGAAACGGGAATGCTAACCGATGACGGCGGCGATGCCCACGACTCCAGGAGCCCATGAAGCCACATCCTTTTGTTGCTTTCTCTTTCTGTCCTTCTAGAAAAAGTACAAAGAAACAAAGCAAAAAACAAAAACGGAAGTGTACCCCCAGAACAGAACGCCATGGCAGAAGAAGAAGGGCACCTTGAATTGGCTGGATGACTCCGAGTAGTTAAATATTCATGCAACTTTAGAAACATCTGTGTAGATTTCTAGGCTAACAATACAGCTTTATTCTTCATGAATATGATTCTCCACATTCTGCTTAAAGTCTCTGTGTTAATAGATTTTAAATTGTGAAATCTGTTGATAAATCATATCTTCGGTCTGTACAATAGAGGTACTAAAAATTACAACTGTCATGGTATATGTACAGTTTTACTACCTACAAAGAAGTACAACAGATAGAATGTAATAAAATATGTAAACAAATTTCTTTTTTTTTGTTGACACAGTTGATAGAATCCACACTTGGAACATTAGATTTATTTCAGAATACATATTTGTTTAACAGTGTTGCAGTACTGCGTTTTTCTTCTTCCCAAAACCTCCGTAGAAAAAGAACGACAGGCGATGAACCAACACACACTTCTGTGAAAGAGACTGAACCACCACTGGCAGCTAGCGTCGATAGCAGACCGACTTTTGTTTTTGAATTCGGACAGGTTTGGGGGGGGGGGTCTTCGGGGACTCGGTCTGCAGTGGACGCGTTCCGTACTAGCATGCATGTTACGATCTTCCCACCAAAGACAGGCGGTTAAAAAAAAACCATTCCCACAAAGAGTCCTGCGTCCCGTCAGATGATGGGAATAGTGGTGAAGTCGGTGCCGGAGCGAGCGGCAGACGCCGTTGACTCCGCCCCCTCCGCTATGTGCTATACACAGAAATAAGTTTTCTTTTCATAGTTTTTTTTTCTTCTTTGCTCTTTTGCTCGAAGCAAAAATAAGTAAGACACCACACTGATATTATTTATAAACCATAGAAATCTGTAATACTCAATACAAGAGTCCTCTTTTGCTTGTGCCTGATGGGAACCCCCCCCCCCCTCTCGATTAAGCACTACATGCTGGAAATGTCGATTATGAGCTGACAATTTCAGAAAAGAATTGATCACGTAGCTCTAAAAGTCACTTAGGAGGATGAAGCTGTGAGATATTTCTACACTGACAACGTCTCTGACCAGATAGAAGTGGAAGGTTTCTAAAGTCGCTATTGAACCGTGTCATTAAGCTTCCGCTTAGTTAAGTGTGCTTTATGTTACAGTACGTTATCAGTCCGACTACTCAGCACAGTTAGGGGATTGTTCAAGTTCCACATCGTACCATCATCTTGTCAAAGTTCCTCGAAGGAAACTGGTAATAAAGTTCTCTTTGTGCCGTCTTTGTTCGCTCTTTCGTGTTGGACGAAAAGTCTGGCAGTCACACGTAGTACTCCTTGTCCTTGTTTTTCTGTCTCTTGTTGCTGCCCTTCAGGCTCTGCTGCTTGTCCTTCATGACGGCGCCGTTGCTCTGCACGGCCGAGTTGGTTATGTAGTTGCGGCTCTCGTCCACCTGGTAGGAGCCCTCATCCCTGTTCCTGTACTTATACATGGCGTACAGGAGGATGAGGATGCACAGCGCCGCGGCCGCCACTATCCCGATGACCATCCCGGTGGTGCTGCTAGATTCGCGGACCACTTCCGGGTGCCCTGGGCCTCGCCTGACGCCTGGCTCTGTGGGGAGTGCTGTGGGTATATTACGGGGAGGTTATTAGTGGGGCCCCTCAGCTCGGTGCTGTCTACCTCAACGGATGTGGGCAATGGAAGCAACGCTAGGTCAGGCTGGGTTTTTTTTAGCTCGCGGTTATTCTATCTGCCAGGGCTGCGGTGGAGGCAGAGGCGGTGGTGGTGCGGCTCTGGTCGGCGGCTACCGGTTTGTTGGTAGTCCTACTGGAGACGGAAGGTTTGTTAGCTCTAAAAGTCAGTTTGCTTCATAGTCACCTTGAAAGCGAGATGTAGGCGAGGTCTTATCTGTTACCGGAGTAAAAAATCTTCGCCGTCACTGATGGGGGAGGGGCGGGTAAGACTTGAACGCTTCCCCCAGAGCCAGACCCCGATATCACCGAGCCTTCATCATCACAATCATCGTTGCCTCGGTCCGACAAGCAAGGTACCCCCGCCTCAGTGGCCGTGGACAGGGACTCTTTGGTGGTCTCAATAATGGTGAGGAGTGGGTGGTGGGTTGAGGGAGTGGGAATGGAGGGTGCACGAGGAGCTACAGAGGGGTGCGCTAATGGATCCTCAAGTACCCTGATGTCTAACTCAGCTCCTGGAGGGGAAAAGAGACAGGCGGGTACATTAGAGGAAGACATGGAGGGTTTATGACACAGCAGGCAGCATCTGAACCAAACAAACCAACTTCATCTGATTAGCGCACAAATGTGATCCTTATGATCGGCATTCCTGAAGTCTTAAGAGAGCAGGGAGCCAAAGGACCAAGGACACGATCAGTGCGTTTGTTACAATCCATCAAAAGTCTCTGCTGGATTTCTTCTTTCCAAGTCACCACAGCGGAGCATCGTTGTGGTTTCTGCTCAGGAGCTCTGGAAACAGCCCCAAAGAGGGACGGGTCCTCTAGTTGAGTCCTGCAGGACTGTTTCATGAACAAGACCTGACACCAAAGGTGGTGCTGCCTCAGTGCTAGCGGCTTGTTAGCTACAAATGTCAAAGCCTGTTTACGTAGTTTTAGTTCTATATATCACTGCGGTCTGCTCTATAAACCCACATCGTTGTTGTCGTGGCTCCCAGATCATCCTAAAACTCAGGAACTCGTTTTCATCAAACAAACATTTCTCAAACACAGAGCTGCTCAGTTGAACCCGGATTTTATAAATCTAGATTTGGGTCATTTGATCCAAAAGTGGATGTAGCCAAATATTTCCACATAAACTTTCACTTAGCCACATTTAGCAACACAAAGCTTAGGGGTTAAGACGTCAGCAGTGGTTTTAGAGACATGACTATTGATCTGAGAAGGGTTATGAAACAATTCGTTAAAACAATTTAGTGAGTGTTGACCTGTTCAAGCCCAAGATTAGAAGATCGTTGAGTAAATGAGGTGATTCTGGGTGCGAGTTCAGGTGGTCTCCAGCAATCTTTGATGCTTGCTTTCACTCTTCTTCATAGTTTCCATCCAGTCTCTCCATCTTCTCCATCTCTCACATGGCTTTCATGACCAACCTCCAGCTTCCACCTCCAGAACCTTCTACAGATGTTATGTCAATCACCCCCAATATCTCCCCATAAGCCTAATAAACCAGGATTGATTATCTCATCATCCGTCCCTTCGGTCTCATCTAAGACCAAAGGGACGGATGATGAACAGTCCAGTTGTTTTGATTCAAACCACTGAGAGTCTGGAGGACTTTGGATTGTCCATGTTCTTCTCAGGCAGAAGATGTTTTCCCTGGAAACCTTTCAAACTAACCCACCATGAAGACTTCAGTGACAACATCATCAGGTTCTGGCCTCAAAGCTCCAAGAGGCCAGAACTGGCCTCTGTTCATCATCCGAACTGGACTGTCCAGTTGTTTTGATTCATCTGTCATCTGATTGGTCTGTCTCAGATGAGACCAAAGTCCAGTTGTTTGGAGAGTCCATCAGGGTTCTGGCATGTTCTAGTCACTGAGATGTTTTGGACCTCCAGAGAGCAACCAGAGTTCCTCCATGAGCGGCTGCTTCATGGGAGGTTGATTTTCCTGCTTCTGAGGCCTGTCAGGACTAACTTTTCCACATGACTGTACTTCTATAATTCAAACCCCCAGATTTGTTTCTCCTAGTTTGTCATCCTCTTTGTACATTCTGCACACAAACAAGCCGGGACCAGGACCAGGACCAGGACCTGAATGAGGCCATTCATGAGCCAATGTGATCATGACAAAGGCATCCCACATGCTAGAAGACTAATTAGACAGCAAAGAGGCTTTTTTCTCCCATGTTACCGGTCACGTTAGCATCATCGAATTAGTGACCCCATTTTAACGAGCCCCCCCCGACACACACACACACACACACACACACACACACACACACACACACACACACACACACACACACACACACACACACACACGTTGCATAAGAAGCAGTCGATCAAGGAGATGATTACTGAGGTCCCGCCTCAAGGAAAGGGAGGAGCAGGCTGTCACTGAATCTCCTCACTGATTAGGACACAGCTAAGGAGGGGAAACAGGGTTAACGTTTTAGTGTTTCATAAGGACGTGAATCTCTGCTATCAGGAGGTACAAACACCGAGGCTCCATAAGCCCTCATTTGATTACCTGAAAATTCACACTTTTAGATCTAGCAATACAGCATCTTATAAAGGCACCCCAAACCATTTCAGACGTCAAACACTGAAACGTTACGAGGACACATTTTGGAGAGTGTCCTGCAGTCACACGTAACTGTCAATTTACTTCTTATAATTGTGGAGCAGACTCCAATAACTGTTGGTAGCAGCAGCTTACCGTCAACAATAAAGCCTCAAATTATAGGATATTTAGGGTCTGAAATCTGTTTAAGAGCCACAAGAGGTTGAGGAAAGTGCCTGGGCTTGATGGGGGTCTAAACTAACAGCAGGAGGTGGAATTTGATGTGTGATGGAGTAGCTCAGTGAGGAGGCTGGGAAAAACAAAAACAGAAAACAAATCTCTGATATGCAAGAAAAAAAACAAACAAAAAAAAAAAAAAACAGCAAAAGTAATTATAGGATTTATTTGCCGTCATGACCCAGCTACATATGGGATATCTCCCAGTTGGATGCTCGTCTCAGTTTGTGCTCCAAATAAAAGTTGTACTCAAAAGCTGCCAACACTGTGACACATGATATGTCAAATATTCCCAGCGGAAAAATACACTAAATACACTCTGTATGGGGCAAAATAGAGCAGAGTCAGATGACAGGCTGTTTGGATGACCAGTACTCATGAGAACTTTGACAGAGGGTGCCATTGTCATAGCAACCAAGTGGCAACTCTGGTCTTAGCCAAAAGAAAAGGCAAATGTAAAGAAGAGAATTCAGTGGAGAGGCTGAGCAACAGAAAAGGGTTGCCTAAGGACAGAGATAAAACTAACAGACTGTCATTTACACTGTTGGGAGGTTTGAGTGACATGTTGGGACTTGCAGCAGGAATGCTGATCAGCTACAGCAGGGGTGTGTTTCATAGCTGCTGTCAAGCAGCACAGCACAAAACAGGACCACAACTTTATCACAACCAATGCAGATCAGTGACTCTGAGGGTGTTTCCAGTTATATGGCTACAAGAATCTTAAAGAAAATGGTGAAAAACTCCCATTCAGGGTCTGTGCAAGGACCTGCCTCTGCTTGTTAAATGCACCACAGATGGCAGCTGACAGCAAAGAAGGCATGCCTGCTCCTCAGTGGTATTGTTAGGACGCACGCTCATACTTCCTGATTATTTGTGTGGATTGGTGCATATTCTCATTCTCTTTAAACCACTAAACATGCAAAGAATCTGCCAGCATTCCCAGCAGGCCGCAGCGCACCAAGCTTGATTGAGCCCATATACGGACACAGACTGCCACAGACTACCCCTCTGCTGAATTGTAGAGGTGGGGGGGGGGGGGGGGGGGGGGGGGGGGGGGGAGGGGGGGGGGGGG
>JBAMYA010000015.1:1993000-2004450 GCA_037176975.1 Arrhamphus sclerolepis | reverse complement strand
ACACATGGACATATGGACTAAATGTCCCCAGCAGAATCTGGCTGAAGCGTAAATCCTATGTGACGAGAAAACGCAGTATTCAACTGTTTAGACGGTGATGCAACAGTGGAGCGTTTTTAAAACGCCGTAGCCGCCTACACGATACGACATCTGATAAAACGTTTAAAACGCTTCTCAGCCCCGAGCGTCATCGCGTAAACAGTATTCGTTTTAACTGCCATCTTATGAAATGAACTGAAAAGAGAACAGAAAGGTTTACAACAGAGAACAGAATCACTTGATAAGCTCCCCAAAACAAGAAAATGATCAATAGACAACCATACCAACAAAAGAAAACAAACAATGATGGTCAAACAGATGATTTGATGACGCTGCGACCGCAAAAATGGCTTACAACTTAAACAAATACAGGCAAAAGAAACGGGTTTAATGGAGGAGGAATGTGGAGACAAGTATCCGTCAAAAAGCATGCAAAGAAATGATAAAAGGCACTTTGACCAACGTGGATCGTAAATAAATGACGGTTAAAAGGAAAATACAACATTTTCATGCCATCTATAAAACACTTTCAAATAGAAAGACTTCTCAAAGCCACAGTCGGAACGTTTCCTGGACGACTGAAGTAGATGGCATGAAAATAGTTTTTTCTTTTGATGATGAATTTGCAAAGAAAAAAAAGCTGTTACATGATACGCCAAAAAAACAAAAACAACAACAAAACAAAATGAAGAAACAATAAACAACCACCAAAACGTCATGCCATACACGGTGACGCCAAAATACAAGGATGCATTCTGGGACAGCTGTCGAATAGACGGGAATGAAATCTATAAATGCAAAACAACTGGAAACAGCATTGACTTCTCGAAAAGAAATTCTAGGAGAAACAAACCGACTCATGCAGCTGTCGAGCGATGTCTGGGTTAGAATGGTGTGAATTTCTGTGTAAACATGTGACTGGATGACTGGGGCCCTGTCTTTGTCTTTCTTCACAAATCCCCATCGATCTCAGGCTCAACAGCACCGTTTGAAACCCATTTACACGCCATTGTATCAACGTACTTTTGAAAAAATTTGGGAATGACCTTGGAAAGAGCAGGACCTTAATCCCAACCAAGACACTAACTTTATTAAACACAAATGGAAACAGACATACATTCAGTACTTTTAATTCCAGAAAAGCACATGATCCAAATATTGTTGACGGTTCAGTTGGACCAAGTCTTCAATTTCATCCATGTTATTTGGCATTTGAGCTTTACTTTGAAAGGTTGGTGTATTTTCACATTAGAGCTGAACCTAGCTTTTGAAAACAAGCCCTCCCATCTCCAGAACATGTGTGCAGAGATTCACTTTCTCAGACATGGAGATTCCCAAATTCTTTCAAATTGGTTAGCTTTTTTGATATCAGAACTGTTTTTGTTTTGTTGTTGTTCTTTTTTTCCAAGATTTTAATATTTGGATACAAAAAAAGACAGAATAACGAGTACACCTAAAAGCAAAAGTATGACCCAAAAAAAGAAAAACCTGTACACAGAAATTCAATGATATCTGTTCTCTATCACACGTTCCAATGCAAGCGTCTAAATATGGGAAAAGGGAAACACAAATGACAACAAAAAATACAACAAATGTGATCTGTAAACCACGTTATTTTTACGCTAAGAACAAAGGTGATAAACTGCTTGGAAATGAAAACCAGTGGAGCAGTGGATGGCAGGAGCGATGGGCTAAAACATGGTCATTTTGCAGCATCGGTGTGGAGAACATGGTTCACTTTCATACAAATTTGGCGTTGACATAATTTAGCTCATATTATTCCTCTCTGCCGCCAACATTTGTATGTATGCTGGAAACCATGTTAACCACTTTGAAAGACCCCATGTGCAAGTGTAGCTCATGACATCGACACGCTGAATGGACTTCCTGTCTGACTAAAGGACAACGTATTTTTCATTTGAACTTGCATTTAGTCATCAAACTTCCTGATGCTATGCTGGTCGTTTTATGAAGTTACACTTTGTCCAACCATGGGGGTGCGATGCTCTGAGGATACCCCGATCCTCTGGTGCAGATGAGCGAAAAGCACGAAGAAAGCAAGCAAATGCAGACTAACCTAGCCCACCTGCGTCGTTCTTTTCACACTCTTCTAGATCTTCATCATCACTCGAACACTCCGCAGAGGACACAAATTCATCTGGCGGATGCTTCACGGGTGGAATGATGGTTGTCACGGGCCACAGCAACGATAGACAGAAGACAACACACAGAGATAATTTGGTGGACATGGAAACATCTTTTTTTTCATCACACAAGTTCTGCTTTGGGGCTCAGACAGTAAATCCAGTCATGGGTATATAGGCCTGACAGCATGCATCTGGACAACAGGATACACAACTCCCCCAATTGGTCCCCCAGGACCAATTCACCTTGAGACACACTACCAGGTGCAAATGACCTATCATCTCAAAGTTAATTGTTCATCCCATCTGGATACCTGAGCTCGGTGTTACATGTACCCGAGGCACATTGTTTGACCATTTCATTTGGCATAAACACCATAAAAAAGATGGGAGTTCAGGATCTTCACAGACTTTTCTCCCTCTGCAGGTTCACCACAGTGATATTGGGTCCTACCATGGTGATGTTGGGTCCTACAATGATGATGTTGGGTCCTACCATGGTGATATTAGGTCCTACCATGGTGATATTGGGTCCTACCATGGTGATGTTGGGTCCTACCATGGTGATGATGTGTTCCTACAATGGTGATGTTGGGATCTACCATGGTGATGTTGGGTCCTACCATGGTGATGATGGATCCTGCCATGAAGATGTTGGGTCCTACCATGGTGATGATGGATCCTACCATGATGATGATGGGTCCTACCATGGTGATGATGGATCCTGCCATGATGATGTTGGGTCCTACCATGGTGATGATGGGTTCTGCCATGATGATATTGGATCCTACTACAGTGATGTTGTGTGCTGCCGTGATGATGTTGGGTCCTAGTATGATGATGTTTCATCCTAACAATGGTGATGATGGGTCCTACCATGGTGATGATGGGTCCTACCATGGTGGCTTCAGGTGGCCAATTCCCAAATCATGATGATCCCTTCACCATGTTACAAGAATGATGTTCGGTCAAGGGTAGTCTTGTGAGCAGAGATGTTTCCAGTTGCAGTGATACCATCAAACATTTCGCTGTTCAAATCAACCACCTTTGGTTTTGTCTCAGAGATCTTGTTTTCGATTCACATCAGCAGTTCAACAGAAGCGTCCAACAAAGACACAAGAAATCACAGAACAGTTCAGATCTGAATTCGTACCTGTACAGTTGAGGAGTGTTTCCGTGAGGTTGTAGTGGACATCATGGTGGTCGTCTCAGCGAAGGCAGTGGACATCTCTGGAGCCATGGCTGTGGTCCTGGCTGAACCACCCACACTGGGCACGTCGCCAACCAGTCTGACGCTGCCGTTGATCTTGATGTTGGGGTTGGCCTCGGCTGCCATGCTCAACACTTTGAGGCCGTTGTAGTAAAGGCCCGACAGCTGACCCTGGAAGGGCCGGCCTCGGTCGCTGCCGCCAATGGCCACTGTCGCTTGAGTGTTAAAGATCGTTAGCTGCCGTCCTGGAAGAGACATCCATGAAAGAGATTTACGTACAGTTTTAAAATCTTGTTGATGACTCAACCAGATCAAACCTTGTCCATTAGAGTGTGCAAAGACAACCATAAACTTATAACTGGAACATTCCTGAACAGACAAAATGCTTGTTAGAAATTACCTTTCTCCTGGAGCCATTCTTCTACTGGTCTGGAGTATTTGAAAGGAATTTTCTTATTGGCCATTTGGTAGCGTTCAATGTCGCTGTTCCCTTTAAAGTGTAAGAAGACATTTATAATCACATGTATTTACAATCAAGATCATGAACATTCACAGAATCTTCGACTGACTTACAGATTTATATTATAATTCTTTAGTTGCAGGACAACCTGGACTCATTGTCTTCTACTTCTGTGAATTTCAGGTATATTTTTTTCCTTCCGTCACGAGTCATGTGATACCACCTGTGTCAACGTGGATGGCCGACCAATACAATCGGCAGTTCCTCTGCCGACCACTAGAGGCTGCAGTTCCTGTAATGACCACTAGAGGCCGCAGTTCTTCTACCTACCACTAGAGGCTGCAGTTCCTTTACCGACCACTAGAGGCTGCAGTTCCTGTAATGACCACTAGAGGCCGCAGTTCTTTTACAGACCACTACAGGATACACAGACTAAACATCACCATTATTGTTATATACAAGCAAATTTACAAGTCCTACTGTGGCCCGTCCAAGACACGCCCTCCTCTATCTCTTATTGGTTTGTCACAGTACATCATAGCAGTGGTCACAACAGCACAGCACATCTCAGTCACAGCAACTAAGCTAAGCTAAGTATAGCAGAACATCTTTATGGGAATTTTTTTTAGTAATTGATTTTGGCAAGTATATTTTTTGGGACAGCCACATTTTGATTTTGTTAAAACAATTGGTACATCAGTCAAGTGTCACCACGGTCAGACTTGTCAGTCTGAGGTAAACACACATCCACACATCTCCAGCCAAGGAGATGTGTGGGCCCTTTTGAAGATTATGAAGCTACATTTAGCAGAAATACAACAGATTGTAAATTATTTCTGCAAAGTAGAGGTGATAGAGAGCACTTGGCGTTGCATAGCCAACCAATAAAAGACAGAATATGGTGGATCTTGGCATAACCATCATAGAATTTGCTTGGTTGAAAGGTGACCATGGCGACTGCATGTACACTGATGTCACATATGCACCCTCTTTAAGTGGAGGAACCTGATTTCATGTAACTGGACGTAAACAGTCATGCTGGAATCAAATCTGGGGAGATCTGTTTCCAAGTATGTCCAATTCTGAATTCAACAAGTTTTGTTACAAAGTTCACAGCATTTTATGAGTCTGAGTTAAGGTTCAAGCATTGGACATGGCCAAAAGTGTCCTTCAGGACACCTTCAGGACACCTTCAGGATTCTAACAATGTTTGTGTGTTTTTGTGGTACGTGAAGAACGTTTATAACTATTTCACAAGTTTCAGAGGATTTTCATTGGCAAATGGGTAAATATTTGTGGACTGGAGTTGTTTGGCGTTAAAACCCAGAACAAAGACAAAGAAAAAAAAATAAACAAAAAAATAACAACAAACAAAACTGCAAGTACGGTGGTGGAGGGGTGATCTTTTGGGACTTGGACAGCTTGCAGTCAGTGAGTGGGCCATGAATGTCTCTGTATACCAATATACCAGTGTAAACTGGTCATGTGACAGGAAAACACAGCAGCAGATCTACACCAGGAAAAAAAAAAGGAGGAGGAATGTTCTAGTGAAAAGTCCACCTCCTCTACGGTCCTTTCAGGCACCTAATTTAACAGTGACAGAGTTGGTAGGATATATTAACTCAGCAATTACCATTCCATACCACACGGTGGCAGCAAGCACCAACATCCCCATGTCTGGGTTGAGACCTACCAGGAAGTAGGTTTTGATGCAATTCCTCAACTGACTGCAAGGGGCTGGCTCCAAAGCAAAACAAACTCCGGTTGAGTATATGGCTGTGAATCTTGACATCAGAGAGGATTTATCCAGTAATTTCAGTCTCTTAACGAAGACGCTTTCATAACTCTGGTTCTTTGAATCAGACGCTGTCCAGCAGTGAGGCAGGGTAAGTTTATTTGTATCGCACATTTCATACACAAAGGCAACTCAAAGTGCTTTACAAGGCATTTAGATGAAATAAATTACTTTAAAAGGAGAAAAAATTAAATAAAAATAATTTAAATATATAATTGGACAGAAAAGGATTAAAGACAAAGAACAGTAATAACAGAGCAGTAAACTCCAACAAAAGAAAAGCTTCAAGGGAAAACGGCCGAGTTTTCATTTGAACTTTAAATGTGTCTGGAGGTGAAGAACATTTGATATCAGGAGGAAGTTTATTCCATCCATGTAGCTAAATGCATAGTTGCTAAATGCATTTTCACCATATTTGGTCCAAAGTCGAGGTTCTGCCAGCTGACTGCTACCTAAAGATCTCAGAGATCTACTTGGATTATGTTCAACTAGAAGATCAGTGATGGATTCTGGACCCACATTATTCAGTGATTTATAAACTAACAGCAACACTTTAAAGTCTAAAAAGTAGTGAGTCTCAAAGTAGTGAGACCTACTGCCTCTTTAAACTGCCTCATTGACAGCTGATTGGTTGGTTGGTGTCATACCTGTTGGGAAATGTTCGTTGATGTCCCAGTTGTCCACCTGCAGCGTTGCATTGCCGCCGTTCCTAGTGAAACGGACAACATGGTACTTCCCATCATTCACTGGGGTGCTGCTCTCCTGGACGGTGATGTCCACGGTTCCGATGTTGAAGGTCACGCCGATCTTCCCTTGTAGCTGAGACACAAAAACAACCAAAACCTGCTCAGACCTGGATGAAGTCGGATCTCAGTCAACTATAAAATGTCACAAAAGCATCGTCACCTTATGAACCTTTAATATTTGTAAATGTCACAATTTTGCAACAAAAAGTTGTAATTTGATTAAAACTGACAATAAATGGTTTGACATCATAAAGATGCAATTTTGAAAAATCTGGAATTTCATAAGAAAAAAGATTTTTTTTCTTAAAATCTTCAATTTTGGCAAATCATGATTGTTTCTTAGAAAATAAATAATGTGACTTTTTAAACTTAATAAATATTAAAATATTAATATTGTTTTCTGAAATTTAAACTTTTACAAACACTTTTGACATAATTTAAAACATTTATACAAAAAATAAGGTTTTTGCAACAAAAAAATTAAATGTTAAAAAAAATTGAAATTTTGAGCTGAACAACAAATTTCATGACCCAAAGTCATAATTTTATTAAAAAGTTTCCATTTTGCAAAAGTTGAAATTCTAAAAAAGTTGCAATATTAAGTTAAATAGTTAGGATTTTCTTTATTTGTGATTTTATGACAAAAAATAGATTTGCTGAAATTTGAAGTTTGTTCCCAAAAACTGCAACGTAAAGAAGAAACACAAAGATTCTTAACAGATATCTGAAATTGAAATTTAGATAAAAAAAATTATAATTTAACATCAAAAAGTTGTGATTCTGTGAATGCCTGTTAAAATAAAGAAAATAAAAAGATTTTTTTAACTGATAGTTGAAATTGAAATTGAAACTTAGTCTTTTCGAAAAATTGGTTTTATAACAAAAAGTCATGATTCAAAAATGCAACGTTTTAAGAACAAAATATTTGGTTTGGTTTTATATATAAAACCACACATATATTTGTTAAAAAGTTGCAAAGTCTGTATGATATATAGAAAATGAAATTGCAATATGAAATAAAAAGTGGTGCTTTGCAACATTTGTAATTTAATAACAAAAAAAAGTTGTTTTTGGTCATATGTGCTAATATTTCAGTTGATTCTTTAAAATATAAAATAAAATCATGATTTAATTAAGTGAAATAAGAAAATAAAATTGTGACTTTTATGGTGTCAAATAATTAAATTTATAGTTGAGAACGTTGCTGTCTGATCAACAAAAACGTAAAAAACACACTGGAACAAAAGTCACATTGTCTTAAAGTAGAAAACTGTGTACGTTTTGACGTATGTTTTATGTAGGTGAAGTGGAAGATGTAGATGTGAAAGACATTTGAAACAGACTTTTCTTGAATATTTCTCAGATTCACAGGATGGCGTCATAAGTCAAGAAATAAAATCCTAAAATTTTAACTCCTTTAACTCAAAGACCATGATTGTCATCCAAACACAGATTCAGTATGTTGTAGTCCAACGTATGGCGGTCCATTTATAACCGAACTGGGAAGATGAAACGTCCCAGCTCGCAGTGTCTGCGTGGTGGTGGGTGTGGCTCAGCTCGCCTGCAGAGGGGGTGGAGTTCCGGCTCAGGAAGCAGCACCTGAGCGGGACTGACGGCTCACCTGCGCTGCAGGTGCCAGTCCAGCTCCCTCTACTGAAGCAGCAGCTCTCTGGCTCACAAGGAGGAAGGACAACAGACCTGCAGGTGTTTCTGCTTTGCAGGGGAAGGTGGTGTGAATAAAGAGAACCCTCTCGTGGAGTGTTTGTGCTGACTCGGACCTGAGGAGCTCGGAAAACACGACAGTCTGGTTCTCAGGACATTCAGGGAACGTTAGCTTTTAGTTCAGGTCCTGATGTTTATACAATGTTAGTTTAATGTTACATTTTTGGTTCCCTCAACCTTCTATGAACGTACTCCGAACATTATCGAACCATTAAATTACTACGAACAAACAACCACTAACTAACCTTTAAATAACCAAAAAATAATAATTTTTAATATAACTATGAACCACTGTTAAATAACCACTAACAAACATTTGAATAACTACTAACAATAAATGAATCAAAATAAAGCTGGACATGGTTTTGATTCTCATCCCAGCTGCTTCACAATCAGCTGCCGATCATTCCAGTGAGAGCTGGAGGTCCTGGGTTGATGAGGCCAACAGAACCACATCATCTGCAAAAACCAGAGACCTGATCCTGAGGTCACCAAGCTGGGTCCCCTAAACACCTCGGCTGCTCCTAGAAATTCTGTCCATAAAAGTCATGAACAGAATCGGTGACAAAGGTCAGCCTTGGTGGAGTCCAACTCTCACCAGAAACAAATCCGACTTACTGCCGGCAATGTGGACCAGACTCTGGTACCGGGAATACAGAGACCAGACAGCCTGTACAAGGGAGTCCAGCACCCCATATTTCCAAGGCACCCCCCCACAGGAGTCCCCAGGGGACACGGTCAAACGCCTTTTCCAAGTCCACAAAACACATGTAGACTGGTTGGGCGAACTCCCATGACCTCTCCAAGACTTCAAAGAGGGTGTAGAACTGGCCCACAGTTCCACGACCGGGACGAAAACCACACTGCTCCTCCTCAGTCCAAGATTAAACTATCCAACAGACCCTCCTCTCCAGGACCCCTGAATAGACCTTCCCAGGGAGGCTGAGGAGTGTGATCCCCCTATAATTAGAACACATCCTCCGGTCCCCCTTTTTGAAGAAGGGGACCACCAGCCCCATGTCAGTCCAGGGGTACTGTCCCCAACGTCCACGCAATGCTGCAGAGGCATGTCAATCAAGACAGCCCCACATCATCCAAAGCCTCATCCACCCCCAGTGCCCTGCCACCATGCAGCTTCTTGACTACCTCAGGGACCTCAGTCCCAGAGACAGGAGAGCCCCCCCATGAGTCCCCAGATCCACAATGTCCCGAGTCGAGGTCAGCTGCTCCCCATCCCCATGTACAGACATCAAGCTGGGGGGCAATAAGAATGCCCACACCAGCTCGGCGCCTCTCACCTGGAGCAAGTCCAGAGTGGAAGAGAGTCCAGCCTTTCTCAAGGATACTGGTTCCAGATCCCAGACTGTGCATCACGGTGAGTCCAACTATATCTAGTCAGAACCGTTCAACCTCCTGCACCATCTCAAACTCCTTCCTTGCCAGAGAGGTGACGTTCCACATCCCTAGAGCTGAGGATTGGACTGCCAGGGTCCCCGCCTCTGGCCAGCGCCCAGCTCACCGTTCACCAGACCCCTATGGGACCTCCCAAAGGTGGTGAGACCACGAGAAGGGGGGCCCATGTTACCCTTTCGGGTTGAGCCCGACTGGGCCCCACGGCAAAGGCCCAGCCACCAGGCGCTCACCTCTGAGCCCCACCTCCAGTCCTGGCTCCAGAGGGGGGCCCTGGTGACCTGTGTCCAGGCAACGGAAACTTGGTTCCAAAACTAGTCATTATTATAGGAATCTTAGGAGCCGCCCTTTGTCTGGTGTCTCGACGAATAAAAAGATGCGTTCTTGAAAATTTCAACATTTTACAACACAACTCAGTAATGAGTTCAAAGTAGCGTATTACATACTTCTATTTTAAAGTGGAAACTAAAGTCCTATTAGATCCATCCATCATCTATACCCGCTATTTCCTGTCCAGGGTCACGGGGGTCTGCTGGAGCCTGTCCCAGCTCTCTCCAGGGGGTGCTATTACATTTGTTTTACAAATACATAAAAAAAAACTTTTGCTACTTTTTAACAGCAGTATTCGCTTTAACCAGATTTCAACTGAAGCATTAACATCATCAAAACAAATATTCTAGCATCTTAGCCTACAAGTGTGTCCTAGGTTCGTGGCCTACAAGTGTGTCCTAGGTTCGTGGCCTACAAGTGTGTCCTAGGTTTGTGGCCTACAGGTGTGTCCTAGGTTCGTGGCCTACACGTGTGTCCTAGGTTCTTGGCCTACACGTGTGTCCTAGGTTCGTGGCCTACAAGTGTGTCCTAGGTTCATGGCCTACACGTGTGTCCTAGGTTCTTGGCCTACACGTGTGTCCTAGGTTCTTGGCCTACACGTGTGTCCTAGGTTCTTGGGCCTAGGTTTGTGGCCTAGGTTTGTGGCCTACATTTGCGGCCTAGGTTCTTGGGCCTACGTTTGTGGCCTAGGTTTGTGGCCTACGTTTGCAGCGTGGGTTCTTGGGCCTACAGATGGTGAACATCTTTATTTGTGCTGTAAAGTTTGACATTTTAACATGGAAGTCAATGGGGGTTTACTTCAGCCCAACCCCTCTGGACCTGGACATCCTGCAGTCCAGGTCCAGTTATTCTGAAGACAAATATGAGAACATCTATGCAACAGCTACTACAAAAACCTGCTGTGATTAGTTGATTTTTATTATATTTTTACACAGAAAAAAAAAGAAATAATATCCATCCTAAATTAATATGGAAGTTCTCACCGTTGATGTTCCCATCACACGCAGGTACATCTGCGATCGGCGGAGCGTCTTCGCAACTTGTGCTGTGCCAACCGGGGGACATTCATCAAAGTAGGCCAGCACCTTGGCGCTCTGGACTATCTGCTGCCCGAAGAGTACACATCCACCCTGAAAGTGCTCCACAGCAGAGCTCCTCAGAGTAGCATGGAGGAGATCCAGCAGGTCATTAGGGAGGATCTTGGGAAGGAGGTAAGACGCATGGGATTCCTTCATGGAGACAAGAACTCCTCAGTTTTACTGCATGGCATTCTCAGTCTCCTAAGGTTGTTATTTATTGGTAAAACGATTTGGTGGCCAGTGTGGTCCAACGGTCTTGGACGATTTTATACCTGATTTAAAGGACAAATCATCAGTAACTTCAAGGTTCCTCACACAAGTACTACACACTACAGATGCTTTAAGGTGGAATAACTGAGGTGGAGAGCAGCCGCTTTAAGGTGGAATAACCGAGGTGGAGAGCAGCTGTTTTAAGGTGGAATAACTGAGGTGGAGAGAAGCCGCTTTAAGGTGGAATAACTGAGGTGGAGAGCAGCTGCTTTAAGGTGGAATAACTGAGGTGGAGAGCAGCTGCT
>JBAMYA010000015.1:1934552-1961773 GCA_037176975.1 Arrhamphus sclerolepis | reverse complement strand
TAAACAGATATCACTCCCTGTATAAAATAATCACCAAAATATAAGGCAGTTGTTTGTGGAAGTGTTGATGGATTTCATTGCTGCCATAAATGCTGATATATTATTTAAAAAGAAATTCTGAGAGTGAAGAATTTTAAATCCTCCCAACTACTTCTGAGATATAAGGAAAGCTGTGAAGATGAAAGTTTAGAGCTGAACCTGAATGCTTCAATTAGAACAGTTATAACTCAATAAATTAAACAATAAAACCCCTTTTCTCTGTTTTGTTTCTATTCTCATTAATTTTAAGGTGGACCCAGGGCCAGGTGGCTGATGGGATCAATTCTGGCTCTCAGCGCCTCTTCTTTTGTGTCTCTCTTTGTAGCAGTACCACTTCTGACCACATGGGGCATCTGGATCAATAGTTCTGACAAACCTCACCTGGTGAGCACTGAAGCACTTGTTGTCATACTACTTTTCACCACTAGAGGTGCATTTTAGTTGTGTCTTTTCAATCTATATACTATTAATAATACTTAAAAAAGTAAGTAAAATTGAAAGAAACAAAAATGATTTTTGTTTTTATATATATTATTATTAGCAGTAGTTGTAATTAGTGGTAGCAGTGGTGTCAGTCCTATTTTTATTTGATTTATCCTTATTTTGTAAACGACACATTAAAGACAAAGATGTGATGAGGATCAAAGAAGCTTGTTAAAGTAGGTGTGTCCAACCTTCTGACAGGTGGTAGAACACTGCGCACAGCAAAAATAAATGAGACTCGTTTAACCAATCTTCAGTTTTATTATTAAATAGCATGCTTCTAATGAAACTTCTAATACACTAATATTTGACTGTGAAGACTAATTATGTCCAAAAGCATCAATGCTGAAACAGAGAGCAGCACTTTGTGATGAAATATTTATCATAAACTCTGTTTACTTCACTCTGGAAGAATATATTTTATCTCCATTCATTGATGATTCCATTTCTTTTTTGTTTAATCTTTAAAATGTTCACATTTAGGTTTAAACAGCGTCAGAGTACAGAGGTCTGATAGAATACAAAATCATGAAGAGGCAGCGTGGAATGTGTTTAATGTCAAATACTTCAAATGAAAATGCTGCATGCTGAAGAAGACAACATCGGTGTTGATTCAGGGGATGAAGCTGACGATGAGGAGGAGGGAGAAGAACCTGAACCCACTTCTGTGATGAGCTCCTGTTGATCTTGAGTGACTGAGATCATATTAAAGCGCTGATCATGGAGGAGAAGCATCAAGCTGCAGCCATCAGTCCTGCTCTGGAGCAAGCAGTTTTGGGTCAGATGTTCCCAGATGTTCATCACAGCTGCAACGTGAGTCAGAGCTGATGAACATTTTAATGATCATTTAAGACAGTCATCAGATGAAACACACACACGCACGCACACACACACAAATGCAAGGAAACAAACGACTGGAGAGAATACGATCGTATGGTCAGCAGTCCTTCATTAAAGTATTAAATGTTGTGTTGATAATTTAACCTGATTAAGTTAGTAAAAATTCATCACTGTGCGAAGATAAAAACTCTCTCTGAATGTTGGTTCTTACTCTGAAGTTAAACATGGAGGATGATGGAGACTGATGTCCTCTTAGAGTCAGCTTCTAGTGGTCAGTAGAGGAACTGCAGCGTCTAGAGGTCTGTAGAGGAACTGCAGCCTCTAGTGGTCAGTAGAGGAACTGCAGCCTCTAGTGGTCAGTAGAGGAACTGCACTCTCTAGTGGTCTGTAGAGGAACTGCAGCCTCTAGTGGTCAGTAGAGGAACTGCAGTCTCTTGTGGTCTGTAGAGGAACTGCAGCCTCTAGTGGTCAGTAGAGGAACTGCAGCCTCACATCTTAGTTGATAATTCATCATAATTTTGTAGATGAGTCACATTTTCTTCCATCTTTGATTCTGTGTTATGTTGCAGAAATAAAAGGACTCGACCCAACGTAAACCCTTTCATTTCTTGTCGTGCATGGACTTGTGCATCCCTGCACACGTCTGCAGAGGAGTGGGCGGTTCTAGTCCCAGCACGCCACCGAGCAGGAAGTAGGCCAGAGGGGGATTAAAGGGCTAGCACACCACTTCCTCCTTCACTCTGCAGCCATGTGATGCTGCGTGCACTCGTGATCACTTGTGTGCATGAGTGCGCGTGAAGCTCCTACGGTTAACGTGCACTTGACTGGTTCCAGTAAAGTGCTAAGCTATGACATCACCAGCTGCAGGGAACAATACGCTAGCGTGTGTGTGTGCATGTTTGTGTGTGTTTTTTATTTATGTGTGTGAGTGTGTGTGTCATTTTACAGCTGAATAAAATTCAGACTCATTACTCAGTTTCCCATGATGCATAATGTTTGGCAGTGGAGTGTCTGCAGTCACTCATGCAGCGATGTACGTGTATGTGCAGAGGTGCAAACAGACGAAACCTAAATAAATAAAATATTAAATGTAAGCAAACAGACGCTTAACTGCTGATTGTACGCTGAAGTTTAGAACGCGTCTGTTATTGATCACTGAGCGTTCAGAGAAACTAATCAAAACTGCGGGATGGGAGCGAGTTATGTCTGACTTGTGTATTGATGACAAACAAAAGCTACACTTTGGTTTATAACTAACGATATTAATGTCTATTAGATTTGTTGATAATTAGTACTTATTGACAGACTGAAACATTATTTATTTCCGCCGCAAATAAAGTTCATAAAACTGTTGTTTTATGACTAGGAGACTAGGGCACTAGATGGAGACTAGGGCACTAGATGGAGACTAGGGCACTAGATGGAGACTAGAGCACTAGATGGAGACTAGGGCACTAGATGGAGACGTGAAGATTAGATGGAGACTGGGAGCCTAGATGGAGACAAGGACACTAGATGGAGACTAGGGCACTAGATGGAGACTAGAGCACTAGATGGAGACTAGGGCACTAGATGGAGACATGAAGATTAGATGGAGACTGGGAGCCTAGATGGAGACGAGGACACTAGATGGAGACTAGGGCACTAGATGGAGACATGGAGATTAGATGGAGACTGGGAGACTAGATGGAGACGAGGAGACTAGATGGAGACTAGAGCACTAGATGGAGACTAGAGCACTAGATGGAGACTAGGGCACTAGATTGAGACTAGAGCACTAGATGGAGACTAGGGCACTAGATGGAGACGTGGAGATTAGATGGAGACTGGGAGACTAGATGGAGACGAGGACACTAGATGGAGACGAGGACACTAGATGGAGACGAGGACACTAGATGGAGACTAGGGCACT
Source organism: Arrhamphus sclerolepis (assembly GCA_037176975.1). Lineage (NCBI taxonomy): Eukaryota > Metazoa > Chordata > Actinopteri > Beloniformes > Hemiramphidae > Arrhamphus > Arrhamphus sclerolepis. The sequence goes on along the minus strand of JBAMYA010000015.1, from coordinate 1,958,499 downwards.
AGATGGAGACTTGGGCCGAGATAAAAATGAGGGAAGGAATCAACATTTCCAGTCGAGTAGAAAAACAGTTTTGTTCTCCTTCAGTTCTGGGAGGTTTGAGAGCTGCACGACACTTTGTAAAAGTGAAACTCTAAACAAGCTGATATTTTAAGCTGAAAATCAACAAGCTGATATTTTAAGCTGAAAATCCTCTCTGGTGTCCTGGAGGCGCTGAACGTTGCAGGAATCCTGTTGTTGACAGACTGTCCTACTACAGAAGTGGGCGGAGCCACTGAGCCTGAGGTTCCCTGCTGAACTTTCATCTCAGTTCGTTTATTTTCGAGCAGCTTCAAACTTCCACCCAACACGCCGCCAACCGCGGGAACGCAACTTTACCTCCTTGAGGCAGCCCATGAAGTTGTTGCTGACGGGAGACCCGGGCAGGTCGGCCGTGCTGGGGCTCCCACCCACATAGAAGAAGTCGTCCGAGCCCAGCATGGTGTAGTCTTCCTGGGTGTAGCCCGTCGTGGTGAGGATCCCATCCACGGATATCGTCACCTGATGAGGAGAAGTCAATCAACGGAGGTCTGAGAAGATTCTAATCAGTTCTGGATCAAACCAGAAGCAACGGTTTCTGGCTCAAGTCAGTAGACGTGGAATCATCGATGTGGGTGGATCATTGATAAGGCGTGGTAACATCAAACCAGTAAGCATGCAGGAGGAAGTTATAAAGCAAATAAAGAAACCAAACTGAGAGGAATGCAGAGTTCGAACATGCAGAAGACAGCCCACTCCAGGGGGAAAATAGCACCGATTAGTGACCCGGATCCTGGGGCCCAGTTTTCAATCTGGATTTAACTGAATTCTGTTAGAGCCAAAAAATATGAATTAAGAAATTAAGAGGTGGAACCCAAGCAGGTGTCCAGTTTTTGCATTTACTGTGGTCAGTTTGGGCATCGCAAACCCATGTTGATCCTCCAGAACCTAAAAGGGGCCGGTCCACATTAATGTGTTTCAGTTTTCAGCTGAAGACAACTTTAGAGTCGGTTCAATAATGCTTAATTAATCTCTGAAGGGAAATTGATAAATACTAGAATAAATAAAGTGCAATACTTACTAAGTAAGTGTATAAATAATATTGAACTGCAATAAAACACATAAAGCAGAGACTGCAGACTAACTGCAGACGTTACAGCTTTAGCCAGCTGTTTCCTATGACTGAAAAGACAGTTTTTTTCTACGTTGTGGATTTGTCTGCAGGGACGTTTCCGAGGAGGAGAAGCTTTCGGGAAACTTGTGGTGCCACGATACCGTAGTCCTAGTCTTGAAATCTACACATAGCACTCGCAAATTTGAATTTTCTCAGCAGGTTCGTCTAGCTACCTGTCGCTGGAGATTATTTATTATGTCCAAAAGTCTTGGGGAGCCAATCAGATCAGTCTATCCTCATGGAGTCTCTGAGCGGGTTTAACATGATGACTACAGCTGAGATGCTGTAGTCTGGACAGTGAACAGGGGTTGGACTTCCATAGCGACCTCTAACGTTGGGTTCAGGCTGATGGTCAGCGGATGTAGAAATGTTCCATCGTAGCTCAGAAACAATGGCGGGAGATCTCACAGACATGAACGCAGACAGCTGCGACAGATTTCAGCAGCGTGCGACGGCCTGTCTCTGCCTCTACCATCACTGTCAGCTAAACAACCAATAGGAACGCAGCATGAAACAAGGTAAACATCAGCACAGTAGCCTAGCAACAACAACACCAAACACAACGCACAAAAATGGCATAAGAAATGTAAAAGACACTTCCTTTTCTTGGTTTTATTTCTTTTCTTTTCAAAGCACACCAACACCACTACGACAACACAAACTTTAGTCTTCGGTCTATTAGCATGTTAGCAGAAACCTGCTAATGACACAATGATGCTCCGTTTAGAGCCTGAAATACACATATAGAAACAGTTCAACGTACATTCAGTCACACATGCTACTGATTTCACGACGCGTGATGTAGCTAGCATCAGTCTGATGAGACTGTAAAAATCCTACAGCAGGACCCCATCTGGTAAACCTGCTCTAACACTCTCCGAATGCTCTGAATATGTCACCTTGGTCATTGGTCTGACTGGTTGTAGCTCTAACCAGTTGCATCCTGGTCCCGCCTCCTGGATGAGGAGGTGGCTCATTTCCAGACCCTAAATGTGTCCAGATGTGGCTCTCATCTATCAAGCTGTAATTATTCAGTTTGAAATGATTTTTTTTTTTTCAAACAAAGCCATAGGCTATAAATTCAAATTAATCAGTAGAAGTGATATATATCATCCATCAAATGCGCTTTGTTGACCAAACATGTCCTGAAGATCATGAACTGGGACCAATTTGGCTTTTTGGCTCGTGTCACATGAGCCAGATGTGGGTCCTGAGGGCCAGGTGTGGCCCAAAGGCCCAAATAAAATGAAGAAGTGGTCCATGTGGCGTCAACAGCATCAGTGAAAACCAATACAATATGGGCCACATCTGGGCCAAACATTCTTTACCATCTTGGATGCTGATTGGTTAGCTGAAAAAGCCCTGACAGTCGTGCCGTGTTTAACCAGTAGACCAGTGGTTTCTGCTGGCATCCCGCAGAAAAAGAACTTTCTTTTTCTTTGTTCTGTCCACATTCTAGAGACACTTTGACCTGTCTTACTGGTTTCTGGGAGGACATTTATGGTGGCTGAATGACAACTGACTTGAATATGTCCAGAACTTTGTAAGCTCACCTTCAGCTGCTGTGTTTGGTAGAGTTTAGACATGTAAAGCAGTGGAGCTCATTAAAAATCATCAACCATCATCTGATGAAGAACCGAGGAACTGAAGCTTAGAAGTTGTTTTTAACCTTTTCCCAAAGAGAAGTAAAATAAGAGGAGAAGAAGTAGAAGTTCACAGCAACCAAGAAATGACAATGAAAGAATGATATCTACCATACACCGCAGTTTGTTTACCAAATCGTATCCAGAGTTTGTTTGCTTTGCAGAAAAATAAAGAAAAATTAATTTACGTGATTGAAAGACAAAAACAAAACAAAAAAAAGCTAATTAAACGTGGACAGAAACGTCTTCCAAACGCTGCCGAGCAGCGCTGGAGAGGTTCTGGTGTTTGCACATCGATGGAGACGGAGAAGCATAAACCAGCCTTCAGACTGTATAAATGTAAATATTAACATCTTCTAAACATCGTTAAATAACAGTTTCTGTATTGATTATTTTTTACAAATGTTGTCAGGGTCGTGCTCAGACATTTTGGGGGATTGACTAGTAGAAAAAATCAATCTGCATGGGTTCACTACAACAACTAATCCATTTGTTACTATGGCAACTACTTCATGACAAATAGTCCACACAGACGACAGCTCGTCTGTGTGGATTCATTCATAGAATGACTGGACTGCGTATGAAAACTAATCCGTGGACGTTTCTTATTGTAACAACTAATTCAAGGAGGTTTGTTGCCATGACAACCAATCCGCTTGGATTTATTAATAGGGTAACCAACCTGCTTCGGTTTGTTGCCATGACAACTAGTTTCACTACTCGTGGATTCACTAGTAGCACATCTAGGTTTATGACAGCCACAGGGACATAAGGGGTTGAGGTCAACCATTTCTCTCTGATCTGGAATCTGACGTGAGCTTCTTTTAGCTGGAAGATCTACATCTATGAAGCCTAATGTTTAATTTAGGTGCAAAATATCACACTTGAATCAATATAACTCAGTGGAAGCGTGTCAAGGTTTGCAACAAAACCAAAGACTGAACTGTCTCTTGAAATGTTCGGACGTGCAGGGAAATGTCCACATGTCAACATTAATACCCGTTACTAAAGTCAGCTGATGCACCCCGCTGTCATTCCTCACCTGTCGGAGGTTGCGGGTCACTTTCACATCGTGCCATGAGTTGTCGTTGAATTTGCCGTTGACCGGCTCCACGATGGCTTCGAAGGCCCCAGAGCCCAGGTTGATGACGAGGGAGACGGCCCCGTCCTTCAGCGCCAGGTTGACGTAGTCGGCGGACTTGCCGGTGTGGAGGATTAGGCCGTTCCGCTGCCACGTCTTGAAGGACAGCGTGATCTCGTCGCTGCTGCTCTGGATGGGGTTCTGGGAGAGGTCGTAGCAGAAGTACTCCGAGCCTCGGAAAGTGGCCACGTTCTCTTCTCTCGCTGCAGAGAAGAAAAAGACGGATTTTAGTCGACTTATGATACAGACGGAAATGCAGATGAACATGAGAGATGCATACAGACAAAAAGAAATTGTTGAATTATATAATCAACAAACAAGCATTGAACTTCACTTCCACGCAACCGTTCCAGTCTTCTTTTATGAGCCATGCTCATTCACTCATTCATTCATTCATTCATTCATTATCTATACCTGCTATGTGCAGGGTCACGGGGAGCCATGTTTCTGGCATCAACACAAAAGAGACAGTTAAATAGTCTGGCTACTCTTCTGCTCAGCCAAGATCTCAGTGAGGCCCAGAGGAATCCAAAAGGAGCTGCTCCAGTCATGGAGACATCAGTGGAACTGGAACTTGTTTGTGAGTACAACAACTTATCCACGCTTGTTACTATGGCAACCAATGCATAGGCTCACTGGTATGATGCAGGTTTGCTGGCACAACAACTGATCTGCATAGATTTGTTAGTTTGACAGCTATTCCGTTTGTTACTATGACGACTAATCCTTGTGGATTCACTAGTAGAACAACTGTTCCACATATCGAGCAGTTGTCGTCGTAAGAAACTGTACGGTAGCTGTAGAACCAGGAGAACCACAGAGGAAGCCATGTTAGCAAAGACTATGTTGGAAATAAGAGAAAATGTTTTGTTGACCAATAGAATGCCAGGAAAGTCAGCGCTCTGATTGGTGCTAAAAGGACAACCATGGCCAACATGACAGCATCACCTCAATGAGCAGCTAAGTCCAAAGGGTTCACTTATTTTTCTGACATCTTATGTAGCACACAATGGCAAGCTACCAGTGAACATTAAAGTGGGACTTTTTTTTCCTCTTCATGTTTTCTGATACTCTGATTACTTAACCAGTAATAATAATCAGGGCCAGAAAGATGTATTTAGAATAAAAGTGTATATAATTCTACATTAATATGAAGGTAAATAAAGAACAAGAATATCTAGAACAAATGTGACATTCAGGCCAAAGCAAAGCGTCACATCATTTCCTTCATAGGATCAGAAACAAAGAAGCAAAGACAGTGAGGACGCTGCACAGCTGTATTTATGACCTGGAGGAGGAACACGGGAGAAACAGAAGGAAAAAAGACAATGAAAGCAGGCAGAGCCACTGAGGAGAGCTGCTGGCAACAGAAAAATGGTCCAGTCAGGAGTTGTTATCTGTGACATCATCTTCAATTAACGCGCTGTCTGTTCCGTAGAAATACTGGACTGGTGGTCGATGAAGCACTCCAGGATCTGCATGAGTGCAGTTTTACTGACTTCTGCAAAGATAGTTCACTAAATACATTTATTTACAAGTAAAATATGAGAACGAGCCAATGATTAAGTCTTTAAAACCAGCTTGTGTATTTTAACATTGTTCCCTATGAGAATGGAGGGCGAGCATCCTGCAGCCGTCCAATGGTGTCAAACTGTTTCATCCTAGGCCACCATCACCATGGTTACCATTAAAGGGCCACATCATCACCATCGTTAAAATTAAAGGGCCACATCATCACCACGGTTACCATTAACAGGCCACGTCATCATCACGGTTACTGTTAAATGCCCACATTGTGACCATGGTTACCGTTAAGACTTTTTTTTTCATAAAAACATAAAATTTTGTTGATAAAATGGTGAATTTTGCAAAATCACTTCTGCTTTTCATCAAAAAGTTCATTTTGTCACAATTTCTCAAAAATTGCACACTTTATCATAAAATTGAGACTCTGCTACTGAAGTCACATTTTCTTCATGTAAAATCACTCAAGTTTAGATTTTTGTGAAAAACTAATTTATCTTACTTTTTAGCCACTTTTTATTTGTTTAAGGACAAAAAGTTGAAATTATAAAAAATTTACTATATTACAGGTATCTTTATTTTACGTTAAAGAGTTACAAAAGCTGATATTTTACAAATTAATTAAATCAATTAAATAAAAAAAATACAGTATATGAAAATTGTGATTTCATGACAAAAAGTTAATATTTTATAACAAAAAAATGTCTTTTTCATATGTCATTTTACAAGAAAAATTCATGATTGAAGAGAAATAAGTACATAAGCTGTTTTTAAATTGTTTTTAAAATAAAAACAAAACAAAAAAAATTTTAACAACAAAGATTTCTGATTTAAAAACCAAATATTACATTTTTGATAGTGTAACCTAGCCTAACCTCAGCCACCAAGAAAAGCAAGTTCCACGACTCCAGGTGTCTTTCTGAAACCAGGAACCAGCCGGAAAACTCTCAGAACAGCTGGATGAGAGAAGAATAACGGCCCATTAGTGGTAACCATGGTGATGATGTGGCCCTTTAAGAGTAACCATGGTGATGATGTGGTGCAGGATGAAACAGAGTTTGAGCTAAACCTCTTATTCAGTTGGTTTTCCTTAAACACGTCTGTGTGTTGACGACATTCATTCACTCATAAGAGAGTGTAAAGTTCGTACACCATGAACCCGTCCTCACATTGTGTAGCAGCTGGTTGCTAGTTTATGTTTTCTGTCACATTTCAAATTCTAATGTCAGCTGAGCATAATGCTAAAACTGCCAAACTGAATTTTAAAAAACAAACTTTTGTTTTGATATTGACACTCGAAATGAATACATTTGGACAGATTTGATGAGAATGAATATAAAGTAACATTAATTAGCACTTTAGGTTAGCATGAGCTAAGTCAGACAAGCTAAAGTGGCTAACAGTGATTGATGTAAGGTGGGCGTGTGCCAGCTGGTTTCCAGACCGGCTTGTTCTGCCCTTTTACAACATGGCACAGCGAGAGAATGAGGCTTAAAAAAACACACTTTGTGATGCGACAGAGGCTTTGTCCTGTTCTTCTCATACAGTCTATGCTCTTAATGCAATTGATGTGACAGCTCAGAAATCAAGTCAAGACAGCGGCAAGTTGTGAAAAGGTAAAACAAAAAACATGCCCCGAATTATTTATATACGTGTGGCTCCATAGACTTTGGGTGTTTTACACTCAGAGCAGACCATGAGAGACGGACAGCTCTTCCTCAAATCAAGACGAGGAGACACCAGGGTCCACAGAAGAAATAAATACCGCATCTCTGATTTTATCTGCGAGTATAAAGAAGTCACACCCACTGGAGAGGACACACATATGACCTGGTTGCAGAAAGAATTGATGATCAAGGCGGCAAATACGCAACTTCTCTTTCTTATCATCCATCTTCTGAACTGGAAAAGTCAAACTGTGTTTGGTCTCCAATCTGGCCGCCCCCAAGGTGACTGAGCGCCGCCGCATTTCTATCCATCTACGGCCCACGGCGGAGAAAACTGCGGCTTCGTTTGAGTGCACGAGGAGCCCCTCCAGCACATCCATATGTAACCCTGCTTTACAAGCCTGCTTCATATATAAACATGCTTTATGAACCTGTTTCATATAGAAATCATCCACCCTTCCATCACCTATACCCCTGCAGTCCTATGCAGGGTCACGGGGGTCTGCTGGAGCCTACCCCAGCTCTGTCTGGGCGAAAGGCAGGGGTCCACCCTGGACAGGTCTGCTTCATATATAAACCTGTTTCATATCGAAGCCTTCATAGAAACACCTTTATGTACAAACGTGCTATAGATGCGTATGTACAGTAGACATCGGAAGAAAACTTCAATCAGAGATTACAGTTGCCCAGAAAGGTAGCCGTCGTGGTTCTGCTGAAATATGGAATAGTAATGAAGTGAGAATGAGCATAACGTCTTTATGGCTGAAATGAAGATGAGGTGAGGAGATTGTTATCGCCCCATAATGGTCTTAACGGCGTCCGTAAGCTGCTCCATTTGGAGTCCTGCTTTGATGGATGAGTCTGAGCGAGTCTAGCGAGGGGTCATCCATAAAAATGTCAGACGGGAGAGAAGCTACGGCCGCGCTAAATAGCCCTCATATCTGAGTGATGCAGTGCACTCTGGGAGGTGAAGAACGACTTCAAGCTTTCCATAAACGCTTATTTGTTATTCTAAAATACCTCCAAGAACACAAATGCAGCAAGTTAAGCTGTTTTAGGGACTCTGAAGATGTTTATAAGATGTCAGGGCTTTGGTTGGTGTGGAGGTTTACACCGAACATTGGACATTGTCATGGAAACCATTCTATCGCTCTGAAAGCACGTTAGCGGTCGCATTCACCTGGAAAAACAGGTGGTTCAACCCAGAACAAACATTAAAATTTACAAGCGTAGCTAATATGGAAATGAGCTGCAGTTCCTCTACTAAACCTTCACTGCTATGCAGATGATACTCAGCTGTATCTATCCTTGCAACCACATGAAACTAATCAATTAACCTTATTAGATGTAGGAATTAAAGATGTTCAGACCTGGATGATGGAAATTTTCTGCTTCTTGACTCAGATAAAACTGAAGTTATTGCCTCCAGGAGGCGCTCTTGAGCTGTACAGTTAATCTGGATCACATGACCTCACTAGCTCTACTGTGAGGAACCTTGGTGTCATATTTGATGAAGATTTATCCTTTAACTCTTTAACTCTCTCTCCCTTTAACTGTCACAGGTCACAAAGTCAGCTTTCTTTCATTTACGTAATATCAGGAAATCAGAAACATTCCACTCAAGAAGATGCAGAGAAATTAGTCCATGCTTTTGTTTCTTCTAGGCTGGATTATTGGAATGCATTATTTTCTTGCTGTACAAACAGTCTTGTTAAAAACCTTCAACTGGTCCAGAATGCTGCAGCACCAGTACTAACCAGGACTGGTTAGTTATGTAATGTAGTTATGAATGTTATGTATCTTCCGTAGTCTCGCTCTCTTCTCTCTTCTTCTTTTTCATGAGGTCTCGTGGTGATGCTCTGGTGATGATGCCATAGTGGTGAAGCTGTCGTTCAACTACACGTATTGATTGGATGCTGCTGTGGGATGCTCGCCAGCATGGACTCCTGTGTCTGGACCACCACATATTTATACATAAACTTATTAGATATCTATACATATTAATATTTTATAATTATTACGTATCTCAACACATTACAGTGTATTATGTTCATGATTTCTCTTGAAAATGGAGAAATTCTACATCACCTGTGTCTTGTTACCCCTCTCTGTGTATATCAGCTCCTTGTGTTCCTGTTTTGTCTGTAAACCTGGTCTTGAATTTATTTCTGGTTTTGCATTGTTTTTGAATTTTTGGATTTTCCTGCCCTGGCAGCGATTTGGGTTTTTCTTAATAAATATCAGTTTTGGATCACTCCTGCCTCCCACCTACTCTCCTGCATTTGGGTCCTCCACCATACACCCAACACTTCATGACAGTTTTTATTTATTTTTTAACCTTATGAAGCAGTTTTTGCTGCATTTTATTGTATGAAAAGTGCAATATAAATAAAGTTTGGTTTGAATACCTTTAGAGGGAGGGTTAATGCCCATGATTTGGCATGTTTAGTTAATTACCACTGGAGGATGTGGTGTCATCCAGAAATGACTTACTCTGTCTTTAATATCTATATCTTTGATTTTCACACAGTTGGATCTCAGCATTAAGCCTTATTTAATACATTAGAAATTAAAAAAAAGGGTTTGAAAAATACACTTGGTCGCATCTTGATGATCGACTTTATAGTCATATCATCTGACTTGCGACTTGCGGCTGTATGTTCAGGACACTCGGGTGAAGAGAGGAACTGAGCTGTCAACTGATCACTACCTGGTGGTGAGTTGGATCAGGTGGCAGGAGAAAATGCCGGTCAGACCAGGTAGACCCAAACGTATTGTGAGGGTCTGCTGGGAACGACTGGCAGAAGAACCTGTCAGACAGATCTTTAACCCCCACCTCCGGCAGAGCTTTAACCACATCCAGAGGGAGGTGGGGGACTCTGAGTTGGAATGGACCATATTCTGAACCTCCGTTGTTGAGGTGACTGACTGGAGCTGTGGACGAAAAGTCATTGGTGCCTGTCATGGCAGCAATCCCTGAACCTGGTGGTGGACACCTCAGGTGAGGGAGACCATCAGACAGAAGAAGGAGTTCTACAAGGCTTGGCAGCAGACAGGTACCAAACAGGCCAAGCGGACTGCCGCCTCAGCGATCTCTGAGCAAAAACTCGAGTGTGGGAGGAGTTTGGAGAGACCATGACTTTCGACTGGCTCCAAGAAGATTCTGGCAAACCATCGGGTGCATCAGGACAGGAAAGCAGTGCTCCACCAACATGGTGTTCAGTGAGGGTGGGGTGCTGCTGACCTTCCATAGAGGAAGTGGAGTCTGGGGACTCTGAGGTGGGGTCATCCATAACTGGAAATGAAGTTGCCAAGGTAGTTAAGAAGCTGCACGGCAGCAGGGCTCCGGGGGTGGGTGAGATCCACCCTGAATTCCTTAAGGCTCTGGATGTTGTAGGGCTGTCCTGGTTGACATGTCTCTGCAGCATTGCATGGACATCGGGGGAAGTACCTTTGGACCAGGGTGGTGGTTCCCCTTTTTAAGAAGGGGGACTGGAGGGTCTGTTCCAATTACAGGGGAATCACACTCCTGAGCCTCCCTGGTCAGGTCTATGCAGAGGTGCTGGAGAAGAACATCTGGTCAATCATTGAACCTCGGATTCAGGAACAATGCGGGTTCCATCCTAGTCATGGAACACTGGACCAGCTCTATATCCTCAGCAGGGTCCACATGTGTTTTGTGGATTTGGAGAAGGCATTTGACCGTGTCCCTCAGGGTGTCCTGTGGGGGTTGCTCCAGGAGTATGGGGTATGGGGTCCGTTATTACGGGCTACCTGGTCCCTATACAAGCGGAGTGAGAGTCTGGGCTGTATTTCCAGTTGTAGGTAGGATTGTTTTCCAGTGAGAGTTGGACTTTGCCAGGGCTGCCTTTTGTCACGATTCTAGGTGCAGCTGGGGGGTGGAGGGGTTCCAGTTTGGTGACCACAAGATTGCCTCTTTGCTCTTTGCAGATGATGTGGTCCTGTTGGCTTCATTGGGCAGGGACCTCCAGGTCTCGCTGGAGCAGTTTGCAACCGAGTGTGAAGCGGCTGAGATGGAAATCAGCACCTCCAAATCTGACAGACGGATCTGTGCAGCATCTGTAGTAATGCGGACTCTGTACTGGTCTGGTGTGGTGAAGAGGGAGTTGAGCCAAAGGCAAGACTCTCTGTTTACTGGTTCCCACCCTCACCTGTGGTCATGAACTGTGGGCAGTGACTGAAAGAAGAAGACTACGGATAGAAGCAGCTGAAATGAGTTTCCTCCGTAGGATGGCTGGACTCTCCCTTCGAGATGAGGTGAGAAGTTTAGTCATCTGGGAGGGACTCAGTGTCGGACCGTTGCTCAAGCTGCTGCCCCCGTGAGCCGACACCAGATAAGCAGAGGTTAATGGATGGATGAAGATGAAATTATCAAAATGATTGACATTTTACAACAACAAAAAAAGGAATAAGTTTATAAGTTTAAAAAGTCAATTTTGTGACATTTGTGATTGTATAAATACAAATCCTAGCTGTTAAATTTTTTTTTTTAAAGAATTTGTTTTATTTTCACCAAAAAAGTCAACTTTTTATTTTGGATTTTTACAAGAAAAAAAATTGTGATTTTTAGAAAAAAATGTTTTATAAAGGTTGTAATTTTTGAAAAAAATTTTTTTAAATGAAATAAAGACGTTACAACTTACAGAAAGAAAAGGTCAGCTGTTTTTTTCTTTTGAATTTACTATCATAGAAAAAAAATGTAGATTTTAGTCTGGCCCTTTAACAGTAACCATGGTGATGAAATGGAGTTTGGCACATCTGGTATCGTCAAAAGTAAAGTGCAGCATTTTTTTTTTCATACATGACATACATGATTTAAGATTCTTTTCTCTGTTTAACTGTTTTTTTTTCTTTTTTGCTGTCTCTCATCCCCATCAGAACTCCCTATGGCTCCTCTCGTTTATCTAATTTGTCCCTTCTTGTCTCCCCACTCCTCCATCCTCCTTGCTGCGACCCACGAATCGATCTCAGCAAGCCACCTTGAAGGATGTCTCAATCCCTGAAATGCACCCAGAGGAAAGAGGAGCAAAGACGAGGAGGAGGTTTGCTGGAGGAGATATCAGCGAGGATGTGCAAGTCCTTCCTTTTATAGCCGTCTGAAGGAGATGTGGCATGTTAATCCCACATTGTGAACTGAATTAAAAACATTCTTTATCACTAACATTTGCGTGTCTTGACTGGATAAGATAAAGTGATTAGATCGATGTCTTTGTTTAGAACACAGATGTCAAACTCAAGGTCCGTGGGCAGAATCCGGCCCACCGCGTCATTAAAGTGGCCCCCCTTGAAATATCGAAGGGCTGCTGCTGCCACAATTTTGGAATATTTTAAACAGAGAAATTGCAATGTTAAGTTAAGAAAAGCCACAATTTTACATTAAAAATTTTGATTTTTTTTATCATCAAATCATGCAGTGATTTACCACAAAAAGTTGATCATTTTACTCAGAAAATTGACAAAAATGTACTTTTTTATGACAAAGTTCAGATATTTAACAAAAAAGACAAGGGAGATATAAAAAGGGCTTTTTGGACATAAAGTCGTGATTTTAGCTTAACAAGCTTCAATTTTGTGCGATAAAAAGTTGTAAATAACATTTAACTTAAAAGCAGTATTCACTTAGAAAGGTCGTGATTTAGCAAAATCTGCGATTTTATGACAAAAAGCTGAGTTAAGATTGGACAAAATTTTATGTAAAAAAAAAAAAAAGGGGGGGGGGCAAAAAATTTTATGACAAAGATTTGTTTTGTTTTTTTGTACCACCAAAATTTGTGATTTTACAGTGAACATTTTTACAAAAATACAAAGCTCACAATTTTAATGACATTAAACTGTAATTTGACATTTTACTCCAAAGATTTCCAAAATTCTCAATTTTACCACAAACTTTTGCTTCATTAAAAAAAGAAAAAAGTGTCAATTTACTGAGAGTTCCTGTTGGCCCCTTGAGCTAAAAATCATAAAAAAGAGATACGTATTACTGTAATTTAACAGTGTGTTCAGGAGTAATTACATTTCTTCAGTCTTACAGTCACAACTGGCCCTTTGAGGGCCACAATGATGCTGACGTTGCTCCTTCCTATTTTTCCTCAGTATATCCTGAGTTTTGAGAAAACTGTTGTTAGGTTCATCTGAAAAAAGCCTGATTTGAGGGTACAAAAGGAGAAAAACAAACATTAAAACAGTCTACACTGTTGTAAAAAAAAAAAATTGAAAATGGAAAAGACTTGACCTGCACTTTATTTTTCAACATGAAAAGCACAAGACACCATACAGATACACTGTACGCTAAAGGTTAAATCAAATGGAGACTGCTTCTCACCTCCAATGCAGCATTTATTAATCTGACATGCACTGACTTCTATTACAATATATTGACTCAGCAGATGCCCTTATCAAAAATGGAGGGGGGGGCAATGAGGCCACAGGTTGGTAACGCACCATCAGCTCCCTGTAACCTTTTCACCACGGCTGAACTTCCTTCTCAGAGACAAACTTCCCATGAGGCTCGGTGGCTCCAGGTGGCAGCAGGGCCAGGTACACCGGGGTTACGGCGCCCTCGTCTGGCGACTTGGGGGCTTTGGGACCAGCCATGTCGGTGCGCACCCACCCTGGACAGCCGGCGTTCAGCAAGATCTGAGGGAAGAGTTTAGAACGATGCAGCATCGAATCAAAACATGAAGAGAAATTTGATCAAATGTATTACTTCACAGAAAGCTCAACAAATTAAAAAAGTGGTTTGATATAAATAAACTATCATTAAATATGGACAAAACATAGTTTATGTTGTTTGGAAATCGTAAGGGGAACAGGAATTTAAAAGTTGTGATAGAGGGGGTATGAGTAGTGGATGATGGACCAGAAGATCTGCTGGAAACCTCACGTTCAACATTTTTAAGCTAAAATATCCTGAAGGACTTCAGTCCTCCGGAAAGCTAAATATTTATTGAATATCAAAGTATTATTGCTCACTTATTTTTCCCCCTACGACCCCAACGTAGGGGTCACGGGGTGCTCCCATTGTGGGGTGGGGAGGCAGGGAGGTGGGGAGTACCTGCTGGCTCCCTCTGGGTGCACCTTCTGTGTGAATGTCTACAGTATGTGGGTACGAATGTAAAGCTCTAAGACTTGTTGTAATAATAAAATAAATAATATTAATATATTATATAATTAATTTAAATAATATTAATTAATATTAATATTATTAATCTATTCATTACTTTTTTTTCATAAATTCATCAGACTCAGGATGATTCTAAAATGTGATTATTGAATATTAGAGAACGGGGTAGAATTAAATAAGTTTTAATAAAGTTATATGTGTGTGTGTGTACATACATACATACTTACATATATACATATATGTTTATATATATATATATATACATACATACACACACACACACACACACAGGCATATACATAAGGGGTGGGACATTAAATTAATAAATTACAAAAATTGAATGCGTTAAAAAAATTAATGCATTTAATGGCAGTTTGCGTTCCAAACAACGTTGAACGTTTGTCAGTGCGCGAGTTCCTGGTCCACTGACCACATGAGGAGTCGGGTGACGGCGCGTTGCTGGGAATGATGAAAGACTAATTTAATTTAAAGAAGTGTGGTTTAGTGCAAAAAGAGTTTGCCTACCAGCCAAGCACTTCAACCCCACGGTGCAACTAAATGCAAAGCATGTTGCAGTGAGCACAGAAACCACCGCAACTGTTGTGTTGCGTTCCATTTGTACTGGGAAGTTGGGATTTTGGACTTCAGAGTGGGAAATTTCAAATGGAACGCCCACGTGAAGTTGGAATTTGGAGAATCCTCACCACTTCTTGTGTTTTCCCAGGAACAACATTACTGATGTTTTCTGTTGGATCAAGTACCAGACTCTTCATCACCACAGACCAGTGCAGAGTTCCCATGACTGCAGACTCTGCACTCATCCACCTGTCAATCTCCTCAGTCTTCCCTCATTCCTGAACAAAACACAGAGATACCTAAACTCCTCCCCTTTAGGCAGAACCTCACTCCCAACCCAGAGAGGGAGTTCTATCCTTTTCCAACCTCTTCAAGTCTTCTGATGTATTCAGACTGATCAATGATCTTTTTTATTTGTTTGTTTGTGGGATCTTCTTTGGGATGCCCATAGAGTAGAAGTCTCCTAATTGTTCCAGTTCCAGCTAACTTGAGATCTTCTTTGATCACCTGGGAGCTGATCATTGGCTGAAGCTTTGGCATTTTGTATATTCTTCCATCCATTCAAATGGCAGCTTTCGCTTTTCTTCTAGGACCTTTTGGTCTTGCTGCCATTTTAAAGCATTTTAGATGATTTTAGCTGAGCAGCCTCATTTTCTGCACTTCTTTATATGCTTTCTGCCTCCATCTTTGAATGAGGACACTTTACTAGACACAAGAATTGTGTACATTATCAAGACGTTTACAGTTTTTAATGCAGTGCTTTATTTACCCCATCATTTGGCCTCTCCTTGGACAGACGACGTGCCAGGACCATGGACAACACCTGAATGCAAACATGCAATCGCTAAGTTATATTTTATTAGTCATTAGAGTCCTGTATAAGATCATGATGTGAATAGATTGCATAAATAAATCTTGCATTACCCTTTCCTGTCCCTTTCACGTGCTGTAAGAACTTAACACATGATTTAACAAGACAAAAAGCTGAAGACAAATGGATCAAACATACCGTCAGTCCAGTTTTAGACACTCCATAGGCCGTGTCAGGCCAGCCGCCTTGTTTGTGCTCTCCTCTCTTGGCCTCTTCAACAAATCGCTGCATCAGTCCCACCAGCTCGTCCTCTGTGATGTCATCGCTACGGAAACGCTGCTGGAGGTCTGAACTGCAGTGTTTTAGAGTATGGGAGCCAACGAAGCTGGAGACGTTGACCACACGCCCTGAAGAACAGAGAAAGGATGGCTGAAAGCTCTTAACTGCATTAAAACATCTTACTGCCTTCCTGAAATCTCACAAAGGAGAAATGTGGGCTGGTTGTGAGCTTTGCTCTAATGGAGGTCATTTTCTGTCTTATATTTGCTTTTATTTAACGGTATGACATTCAGGTTGCTGACTATTGATTTGAGTCTTCATACCTCCAGGTCTGATGATTGGCAGAAAGTGAGTCAACATGTCTCTGGCAGCGAAGAAGTTTGTCTTGAGGGTCACCTCCGCCTGGACAGCAAAAGGAGTTGTGTCTGCCTCTGAAAAAGTTCACATGTTGTTGTAACTCTCACCTCCAACGGAAACCAATCTCCAGCTCACAAAGACCTCAGACCCAGGCAGTACATCTTGGACAGTTAAGATAAACCGAAGTTGAACTCCAACCTCTCTCTGAGTACTTTTTGTTTGCTCATAAGAAAATACCAGAGTAAAAGATGACCTTTGACTTGACCCCGCTGAGTGAAAGGCCACTGTACCACACTAAACTCTGGACTGGAAAGTGTGAGATGCAACTACGCCACCTCCAACAAACCATCAAATCATCTTCGTCTGCAGCGGAAAGAAGCAGCAATTGGCTGTGGATAAAAAAGGACAAAATCTGGGCGGTGAAGTGAAGCAGGAGGACCAGAAGCTGAAGGGGGTGCACCTGGGACACCAGGTACCACTGCTGAGCCCCCTAGAGACGTCGTCTGATATGATTTGACAGCTGGCAGCGGTACGTAAGAACCACGTGAGTGTGTCAGAAGGCAGAACTTGATTCTCTGAGATATTGAGCAGAAAATAAATGTCTGGACGTAAAATAAAAATAAGTTTCTGGTAGTTAAACTCTCCAGACACCTCCCAACGCTCATGGACACCTCCTACTCACATTTTTCTAAAGCTTCATTTGTCACTTCCTTGTTTTAAAGAAGTCAGAATATTTTAGTTTATTCATTTTCAAATAATTCTAAATTCTGTGTGAGGAAGAACATTCCAGTAAACAGTAAACTGAAGTCTTTTTCTACCTCCAAAAGCTATGCCAGCATTGTTGATGAGGACGTCCACGCCTCCATACTTCTGCTTGAAGAAAGCAGCAGCGGTGGTGATGCTGTTCAGGTCGTTGATGTCCAGCTGGTGAAACGAGGCCTTCAACCCCTCTGAGGACAGACCCTCCACCGCCGCCTGGCCACGACCGCTACAAAAGCACCACAAACACTTTGTTCATTTTACTCTCAAATTACACAGATCTCTTCTTAATACCTAAAATTGGTTGATTTATTATTATTATTATTGTTGTTTTTAAAACATTAGCAAGTTATCACTTTATTTTATTTTTTTTAAAACTGGCCAAAACATATTTTCAGGCAACTGGTCATGACACGTGAGAAAGAACATTAAACAAATCTGCAAAAGTCAGAGAAGTTTGAATATAATCCTGCTTCTTACTGTAATCATCTGTGCATGAGCCAGTCAGAGATGATGCTGCCTGATAGAATCATTTTGTATTTAAGATATGTTTTATTGATAAAAACAACATTAATAATGGCGTAAAACCTAAGATTCTGACTCTGATTCTGAGCCATTGTTACAGGAGTAGTGGAGCAGAAACACCCACAACACGCAGGGCAGTGGTGCTCGGGGATCAGGACGGAGACACAAATGCATAATATTAGTTCATGTTTTTTGCTTGCTGTGTCTTATTTTCTTGCTACATTATTTTTTGTTTTCTCAGCTGTAATAATGTGAATTAAAGGCACTTTTTTTTGCCTTAAATCATTCATGACTGTAATACCGGCCAATGACCAGCAGATGGCGCCACTGCAGCCACCTTTTGTTTACTCTCCATCATCATTAAGCTTGTTTGCTCTTTCTGCCATGTTTATCAAATAAGACCAGACCACACCCTCAAAATAAGAAATAAAAATGGATTAGC
Source organism: Arrhamphus sclerolepis (assembly GCA_037176975.1). Classification (NCBI taxonomy): domain Eukaryota; kingdom Metazoa; phylum Chordata; class Actinopteri; order Beloniformes; family Hemiramphidae; genus Arrhamphus; species Arrhamphus sclerolepis. Next base: position 1,940,442 of record JBAMYA010000015.1, on the reverse strand, counting down.
GGAGTTTTTGAGTATCGAACTTCATCACATTAATCATATATTTAATGATGCAGCAAGAAACTTTGTGATTGTTTCAGGTTGTTTTAGTGCTTCTTAATGACAAAACAGGACTTATTCACCTTTTTATTACATCAAAAATACCAACTGCATGAGTGTTTCATAGGTGAAAACAATTATACACAGACATAAAGGATGAAAGTGGGATACGTGGTGAGGATGCTTCCAGGTGGTACTTACGCATCTCTGGCTGTGAGGTAAACGTCGCCCTGGAACTGCTTGCAGAGCGCTTTGACGATGGCCAGGCCAAGGCCCTTGTTGCTGCCGGTCACCACGGCAACCCTGGTTGACATGCCTGTCCAACAAAAGGTCATCATGCACAAACTGGCACATTAAACACATAAACAAAAGAAGAATACAACTAAACTATTCAAACTCTGAGTCATGGCGCAGAGTTGGATGTCTGACTGAACCTGCATCAGATTTGCTGAGTCATGCTGACATTTTCAGAAACAAAAATCAGTCTCTTTTTTTTCCAATTTTTTTAATCGACTATGTTAACTGTTTTTGGTACTGCATAGATTTAACTTCATAAGCATACTCTTAAACTGGAGAAGGTCCTGCAGTCAGATGCTCCCATCTGATTGTTGACCTTCAGCCTGCACTAAACTCCCAAAATATAAACTGGTTTTACAAGAATTTTGTTTGCACGGCTACTTTTACAAACAAAGTGTTGCAATTCAAGACAAGAACTAATCAGCAGTAAAAACCAGTTTCATTGTACAGTTTAGCTTTTTAAGAGATTGTTGATGATAGTTTAGTTGTAGCCCTGACACACCTATCCTGTACTTCTACTTGCTTTCACACTATGGTAGCTTTTTTTTCTCCTTCTTTTAACAAGTTTTATCTCCAGCATCTCCACAATGAGCATGTTTCCTTGTAACGCCACTTTTCAGATGAAGCAAAGCGCTGTCACCACCTCAGCTCCAGAGATGTGGTCTTTCACTGGATCTGAATTCTTCCGAATGAAGGAATCCGACCTTCCTGGTGTGCAGTTATATTGATTCTTGGTCATAACAAAATAAATCAACCCAATTAAATTTAAGCAAATCAAGGAAAAACTAACTCTTTTAGGTGGCTTGTTGATGAAGGCACAATAATAAATAAACCAGTGTAGTGTTTGGTCTATCATCATACTGCAGGATGTTTCTACTCACATGTCAATCATGATGAGAGCACTAATTAAAGATAACACATCGGCCAGGGAGCAAATCTTTTGCTGGAAGCCAGTGAGGAGAAAAACAAAACAAAACAAAAAACGTACTACATTTTTTTTTCCTTTTAAACTGATGATGACTTTTAAGGCCCCAAAAACTGAATCAAGAGTTTCATTTATTCCTGATATGAGGATGATGACGCAGGTACGCACAAGTTGGTTCAAGTAGTGCAGCAGCTGCGCACGCTGTCCTACAGAGTAGTTTAAATTTATATTATTTATACGTATCGTTATACTTATATGACAATAATTAATGAGATGCATTTGTGGGTTTTCTCCGTCTTTTGTGGGGAACAAAGCGACTTTAAACTGATGAGGCACGATGCGTAATCAAAACGAGAAGGAAATTTAGATTTCACTCTTTTGTGTTTCAAATGCACTTAAACGGGATGAAATTAAATTGAGAGTTCTTACCTGATGCTTCTGTTTCGGAAATGAGTGAATCTGTGGCGTGAAGAGGGGAAAAAAGAAACGCTATAGTTGAAAAGGAAATTTAAAAAAAAAAAAAAAAAGGTGGAGGGAGTTCCGCGCAGCTCCTACCCGGAAATAAAGTCCAGGGAAAAGATAAAGTAGATAAAAAGAGGGAGGGAAAAGATTTTATGGGAGAACTGCAAATATAGTGCAAAATAAGCGACGCAATTCGTGACTTTAGAAAGGAAAAAGATGGAATCGCTTATTGCTTTCTGATGAAATGATGCAAAAGTTTCAGGATAGAAAAAAGACGCGTAAAAACAGAAAATGCACAAAAAGGAGAGAAATAAATAAATAGTGAATTGATGTTAATTTATGACCAAAATGTGAAGCAGAAGAAAGGGTTTGGGTTACCCTCTTTTTGCTGAACCATCTGCGAAGATTAAAACTTCAGTTTCACCGAAGCGCTCCAGAACCTGCAGCCAGACCCAGATCAGGTCCTCTGAAGTCCCAGTCATTTTCAACCTAAACATTAGTTGCCATGGTGTACATTATTTATTTTGTAAGTTAATAATTTACTGCAATAGGATATGGCAATAAAATAAGACTACAGATCATTAGGCCTATATAATATGGCCATTAAGTTGTTATCCTAATTAAACTGCTGATGTCATGAGGGTTGGTGTGGTTGCCAACTGGTTTCTAGAGACCTTTTATTAAGAGGGTCTGCTTAAAGACTTGATTTATGATTAACGGTAATCTTTAATACTTGGGAATGTTTTTGGAGACAAAATCATTTCCAGTTAAAAAAAAAAAATGTGTGTGAGATGATGAACTGTCATTCAAATTAAGCTTGTGGTGCACATCCAGCCGCAGTTGAACATGTAGCCGAGTATACATAAGCTACAGGTCTAAAGTTGTTCTTTTGTGCTTGAAAATGACTTAGTGTCTTATTATACGCTGAAATGAAAGCATAGAACAAATAACTGAAATAAAAAAAGATTATTAAAGGTATAATGTTATAAGAAAGTAATTAGCGACACAACCAAACCAATACTATACACAAAGAACATTTTTTTTACTTAAAAATTAAATGTTGAGGAATGTTGTGCATCCATCCATCCATCCATCATCTACACCCGCTTTGTCCTGTGTAGGGTCACGGGGGTCTGCTGGAGCCTATCCCAGCTCACTTTGGGCAAAAGGCGGAATGTTGTGCATCTCAAATTAAATTAAAATCCACAAGAATTTCTAAAATAGCTACCATAGAAGGTTAATTCCACCTTTTGAAATGCAGAAACAATAGTTTCTGGACATTAATGAACTCTTAAATCTCAAAACCACGCTGAAGACAGACAACGAAGCATAACATCACCTCTGCCGTGCTTCACTTATATGATGCTCTGTATTAGATTTGAGTCAAACATTAAGAAATTAAGGCCAGAAGGTTTAACCCTTTATGTCTCTTTAGACACATTTTTCCACGTGGTTTGGGGTGAGTGAATTGTTTTAGCATAATTGACATGAGACAACAGAAAAAAGGCCTCCATCACATCAGGTCGCATCTGTGTGTGTTATGGGAGACGGCAGCTTCCTGCAGTGACCGGTACCTGCCAGATTCCTCCAGCTCCGTCAGTGCTGCTGTTGGCTTCTCTCTGCACCTTCTTACCTGTAGCAGGTGATCCTGATCTCTGCAGCATCGTATTGATGTTGGTTGTGACGGTGTCCCACGGTACATTCAGCTCCTTCAGTGATCTTTTATGCCCTCTCCTGAAGTCTTGAAGATTCTTTTGCAACTCTTTAAGTGTCCCATTTCTCCCAGCAGAATTCAACCTCAAACATTCAAGCAAACACTACAGTAAAAGCTGACTTTCAAACTGGTTTCCCTTCACTTGATGGAAGCTGTGTGACATTTATCTACAGGTTTCACTTTGAACGTGACTGGTTGAGGACTGTTGGAGGCTCCACTGAGGGAAGACTTTTAAAGATTACATGTAACAAGTCTCGCCTCCTCCGTTTGCATGCTAACTTTAGCACGATGAACACCCAAGGAAAGGAATCGAGGATTTAAATGTTGAGAAATATTTTTTATCCATTTGTCTTTGTTTGACCCCCAGTGTTCTGATCCGTCACCGGAGACGGTTCACACCAACTCAACATGGTTTTAGTTGCCAGATTTCTTCACAATAACAGTTTTACAACACAGACGCAGCATTTTTCCTTTAACGTTTTAATTGAGCGCTTTGGATTTTGATGACCATGTATAGACAGTGTAACATCTGTGAAAAAAGTAGGGTATTAGTTCTACAACAGTTAATGCAAGTTGACCAATTCATGTAAGTTCAAAAATACAGCAATTATCCTGCACTTCAGGTACTGACTTACACGTTGTTGCATTTACGTAGCAGACACAAGCACCAAAATAAACATGATAAAATCATCAGTGAGGCTTTTTGTAGGTTACATTTTCTTTTGTGTGGTGAAAATATCAAATATCTGTTTGGTATCGAAGTTTTGACAAGTTTTTTTTTTTTTTTGGAAGTTCATTTGACCTTCATTTTTCCAGGAAAAATGTTTGAGAAGCAGTTTCTCGTTTACAAACATGACCTGAGTGGAAACGCCAACAATCCCACACTTGGCATCACCACGGCTGAACTTGCTTGTCAGAGACAAACTTCCCATGAGGCTCGGTGGCTCCAGGTGGCAGCAGGGCCAGGTACACGGGGGTTACGGCGCCCTCGTCTGGCGACTTGGGGGCTTTGGGACCAGCCATGTCGGTGCGCACCCACCCTGGACAGCAAGCGTTCAGCAAGATCTGAGGGAAGATTTAGGAAAATACAACATTCTCGTTAACAATGACACTTTACTAAAAAACACAACACAAAAATGTGCAAGTTATTTTATAAAAATCATGAAAAAGTTGCTAGATTTCAGTTACCCCGTCATTCGGTCTTTCCTTTGACAGACGACGTGCCAGGATCATGGACAACATCTGAAAACAAACACTTGTGATTTACTTTCTCAACATTTTACAGTACTGATTTATACAAAAAAAAGTAAAAATGTACACAAAGTGACCAAGTCCTGACCTTCATTGAGAGACGTAAACACACGAGACAGCACATTAAAGCCTGAAGACATACCGTCAGTCCAGTTTTAGACACTCCATAGGCCGTGTCAGGCCAGCCGCCTTGTTTGTGCTCTCCTCTCTTGGCCTCTTCAACAAATCGCTGCATCAGCCCCACCAGCTCGTCCTCTGTGATGTCGTCGCTACGGAAACGCTGCTGGAGGTCTGGGCTGCAGTTGTTGAGAGTACGGGAGCCGACGAAGCTGGAGACGTTGACCACACGACCTACAAATGTTTGGAGAGTTCAAATTCCTTCTCTTTTGGAATGTTTTTCCATCTCAGACTTCTATGGTCCTTTTCCACTAGTTCCTACTCGACTCTGCTCTGCTTTAAGGGTTTTCCACTAGGTCATAGTACCGGCTCGTACCCCCATTTTCGAACCTACTTGGCTGTGGTTCTAACTGAGATGAGTCAAGCTGAAAATGCAACGTCACCAGGATGCAGGCCACTGATTGGCCAGAGAATGACATCACTGATGAGTCATGAGAGACTCCTTCACACCCGCCATATTTAAAACTCAGCAACAGCGACTGCGATTTCCTTTACCTACAACTTTACTTTTACAACTAAACTTTGATCAAAAATGGCAAGCGAGCCTTCTCCATGGTGCAACGAGGACGCCTCGACGTCCTCCATTATTGTTGTCGCATATGTGACCAGAGTTGTTGCATATAAAGACATCACTGCGTTTTGGGCCACCTTACCATAAAGGCCCCATCCACATGGAGGTGGTACTGAACTGTAATGGAGGACGACTGAGACCGAGGCGGGACCCGTTTAAGTCTCGCAGTAGACGTTATTTCAGATTTACAAAGCCCTGTTGAAGGAAAAAAAAGTCTTCAATGTATTCTCCATGCAGTTCAGCAGCACCCCCTCATTATAATGCCACCACCACCATGCTTCACTGTAAGGACAAAAGGACAGTAGAAGCCAGACCAGCCAATAGAATCAAGCTGTTTAATCCCAAATTTTCCCTGCAAAAGAATTGCATTTCAATCCTTAGTTCTTCCTGAGAGACAAATGTCATTTTTTTTCCATTTCATGTTAGTCATTTGGAAAATGCGGGGGGTTTTAGTAGA
>JBAMYA010000015.1:1920903-1934452 GCA_037176975.1 Arrhamphus sclerolepis | reverse complement strand
TTCATTTGTTACCTCACAGTGTTGAAAAAGATGAAAACCCCCGACTTTTTTCATGTTCTGGATCTTAGTATCCAGAAAATTCCAGGATCCGGATCAGACTTTTACACATTACTGATGATGTCATGACCATGTCCTGTATTTTTTTTTTCCAAGCATTCAGAGCATTTATGGTGGAGATAAATACACATATCCTGGAAATGGCAATGATAAAGAATCCTTTAAAACATTCCTGGATCCAGACAGTGATCCGGAACGCCTCCAGAATTTAATCATTTATTCGCTGTCCAAGTTTGGACAAATCCTGAAGTTTTTATGAAAAATTGGTCCTTGGAGTTATGTTGCAAACAGACAGACAAACCAACGCTGGTGAAAACAGAACCTCCTTGGTGGAGGGAACACATAATCATGATGATCATGGTGATGTAACTGCAAACCCAGTATCACGTTTCTGACTAAAAAGACACGTATACGTTTTGGGGCCTAGTGTAGGACAGCATTTTGCTTTAGATTCACACAAAATATTTATTTAGATGAAAAAAATGTGACTGTGTGACGCCTACTTAAATTAATAAGGCTTTAATAATTCTGTTATGGCATCTGCTACTGTAAATCCATCAAGTGTAGCTCACAAAGACACAGCTTGAGTAGAAGCAGCAGGGAACCACCATCGCTTCATTTATGTGCAATGAAAAAAGCAGATATGAGTCAGGAAAGGGGACGCCTTCAGCCTGCGTGCTGCCAGGTGGGACACTTTGACTTTACATATATATATATATATATATATATATGTATATTGAGAGAGAGAGAGAGAGAGAGTACATATGTGTGTGCAGCTCTGGAAAAGGTCCCAGGCTTGGCTGGTTCCACTTCTCATGTTCACACCATATTACCTGGCCAACCGTGACGCACGCCCACAACCGACCCGAGGCCAACGCTGCACAGCTTCTGCCATCAACACACTCTGAACTGCTCTGAGGCCAATGATTCACCGCAGTAACCTGGTAAACAGGGCCATGGGTGAGTGTATGTGTGAAAAGAAACAGAGAGAAAACTCGAATCCCCCTATTGCTGACCTGTGATGGCAGGTGTTCATTGGGGCTGTTCTTATATCCTTATTTTTGTCTTCTTGTGAAAAGTCATCATTCACAACCAAAGTTCTGTTCCAATTCAAAGTTTACATCTAAAAGTACGGTGGAAGTAAAGGTAAAAAAGCTTAGTGGGCCCAATATAGCGCCCTGAGGTATGCCATATTTAAAAAAAAAATCATATTTTGTTACTCATCACCATTAATATAATTGCTTCCATAGATACTGTACGTTGTCTTAGAAGGACAAATGTAGTCTCTCGAAAAATAAGTAAAGGTAAAAAAGCTTAGTGGGCCCAATATAGCGCCCTGAGGTATGCCATATTAAAAAGAAAATCTAATTTTCTTTTGCATCACAATTAATTTCATTGTTTCCATGGATACTGTATGTTGTCTTTGAAGGACAAAAATAATCACCTGAAAAATTAGCCATCACAGGATCAGAATGATGAGCATTCTGCATATCTAATCTGGGCAAGTAAAGGTTAAGAAACTTAGTGGGTCGAGTATACTGCCCTGAGGTACGGCAAGTAAAAAAAAGTCTTGTTTTTTATGCATCATGAATGTTTTCCACTCATCTCCTTCTGAACAACTTTGCATTCATTTTAAAGCCTGAAGGGAATGTTTAGCATGCTGAATTATGCTGACAGGAACTGCATAAGAGGGCGTAATCTAGGAGCAAGATCAATCAGCGATAGGCGTTCACCTCTTCCATGTGTTCAGCCAGCTTGATGTGGTGTGTATATCCGCTTAGCCTTGCTCCCCCATCTGATAACACCAACACTTTAATTTGCTGAGCAGTAATGTTGAGGTCACCTTCAGCACTGAAACACAGCTTCTCCACGTTTCTTTCTTCATCTCACAATCCATGAAGAGATAATTCCTCTCTGGGGTTGACGCTTTTGATAGCAGCCAGTTACAGAATGTCAAAAGAGCAATGCTGCAGTATTTCTCCCTTCAAAAAGTCCACTATTTCTCTGTCACAACTTTATGACTGCTGCAGTTATGTGGTCGGGTAAAAGCAATCGAATGATCATTGGGGGTCAGCCATGTGGAACAATACTAAAGCTCAGAAATATGGAGAAGGCACATTCTGACTGTCAAGTACTCTGCAAAGAAGAAAATGTATGCAAACCCAGCCTTTTTTTTCCTTTCTGCTTCCAAACCATCATCAGAAATGGACTATAACTGTAATCTGCCAGTACATGCTTCTTTTTCAACCAGAATTCATTGATTCCTTCATCTCTTTACTACAACAAGATCTCCTGGATGAGATATTCATGGATCTCTATCCAGGGAAGTATAGCTGCGGCGATAAATAGAAATGCAGAATACCGCAGTCCAGTACAGCACTCATCAAACTCCTGTTACATAATTCCACGCGGCTTATCCAATGAGCCTGCCGGCAGAAACAAAATAGAAGCAGAGCAAAAAAACAAAAATAAAAACAGTGGATCAGCTATGGAGCAATAATGAATCTGTTTCTCGAAGGAACGTCAAACCCTTTCAGAGCAGAGTTGTTGAGGTTTTGGTTTACAAGTCAAAAAAGATGATCCCACGTTGTACTGTTGACATCAGAGGTCCATTTTAGGGGCCTCATTTTACAAACACCACGTTTTTATGTCTGTGTGACCGTACAGGTAGAGGGGCTTACAAAACTAGACAACTTCCACCGCTCATACGAGCATTTCGTCATCACTCTTCACTTTTAAACCATAGGACACCACAGACATTACAGCCTTGACCGAACCTTCGTCAGCTCTACCTTAGTGTCCACTGTGATGTTCAGACCAGACTTCATCCCAAAGCCTTCGCTCATAAGCATCGCAGTTGATGTGCTCCACACACCTACCATAGGTGGTTTTTGCCCGTGTAGGGATGGAAGCCTGCCAAATCTAGACACTTCTTCTTAAGTTATTAAGTTATCTATCATCGAACAAAAGCAAAATTGATATTTTAATTTAAAACGCTGTATTTTGTTGCTTTCAGTCCAAAAGTCTTTATGTGTAATGTCAATGAGAGCTTACTCCAATTATTTACATGGTGACTGCAGCAATTCCAGCCAAGTGCACCAGAAACTGCTTGCTTAAACTGTTCCAGTTACTTCGTAAGCGTTTGATTTTATTTTATTTTATTTTTTATTTTGTGTGCCACTACAGTAGGATAGATTATCCAGAACAAAATATCCGGATGCCAAACTCTCTAAAACTGTCCGGATGAATATCCAGATATCAACCTCCAAATGTTTATCTGGATACCAACTTTCATACAAATATTCAGATTCCAATTCTGTTTGAATGTCCTGATGCCAAAATCTGCATGAATATACAGAAACCATTTTCCTAAAGAAGGTGGTGAATAAATATTATTATTAAATATCTAAATACCAAATTCCGTGAGACTATTGAGTTATAAACTTTCATAAAATTATCTGGATGCCAAATCTTGAATGAATATCTGGATACCAACTTTTCTATAAATGGCCAGATACCAAATACCAATTATCTGGATAGTCCAATATCAAGTTCTGTACAAATATCTGAAACCCAAATTCTGTATAAATGTCCTAATGTCATATTTGTATCAAATTCTCCATGAATATCCAGATATCAGTTTCCATATGAATATCTAGATATCTAATTACTTCCATACGTATATCTGAAAACCAAATTCTTGTATGAACATTCAGATGCCAGTTCTCTACGAATGTCTACAAATGTCCGTATACGAAGCTCTGTAAGAATTGCTAGACACCAGTTCCCTATCAAAATCCAAATACCAAATATCCAGATACTAAATTCTCCAGGAACATCTTTACACCAAATCCTTACGTATATACATATATACAAATGTACAAATACCTGGATAATAATTTCCTAAGAATATGTAGATACCGAATTCTCTGCAAATGTCAACTCTCATACAAACATGCAGAGACCAAGTTCCTTATGAATATCTGGAACCGAACTAGATGTCCCTTTAACAAACAAATGTCCGGATATCTGAATGTTCAGGTCCAGTATTTAAATACAACTTTGTGCTGCTTTACTGTATCTTACTTTCAGGGCCTGACATGTGGACTCTCTCCTAAGATGCAGCCTCTGTGTGGCCATAAGTGGTATTGCAACATGGAGTTGCTTTAATGGCTGCCATTTTGACCTTTCCCGTGCAATCACTTTCATGGGTTCATTATTCAGTGTATAAACAGAACACACATGGAGTTTTGGGGGTTAAAAGAAGTCAAAAATGGAAATAGAAAAAATGTGTCAGTTCTTTAGGATTCATCCAGGAGAACAAAACCACCATATTCTTGCAGATATAGCTGTCTCTGTCGTTTTCACAGTTGTGTTTTCATACAGACACGGCGCTTTATTTCAGACTTATAAAATGCAAAGACCGTTGATTAGCCTGAGAGACGGTGGCTTTATCTGCTGCCTGCTGGGCTCTTTCTTCCTTTATGCCATTCCCTGAAAGCACATAAAAGCTCATTTCCGTTATTGGCCAGCTTGACCACGATTCATTGCCGTGTAGTCCTCGCTGACTGAAAACCATTAAAAGCACATTAAAACACAATTTCAGCCTGAAAAAGACATTGGCTGTTCAAAGAATCATAGCTAAAACAACAGAGCTGCCACATAAACGAGCAGACAGGAAGAAAAAAAATGCAGCCGTGAGGAAAATATATCAAAATAAACATTAATGCAAATTAGTTGTTGCACTGAAAGTGTGTGAGCCCCTCAGGATTTCCAGTATTTCTGCACGAGTATGACCAAAAACTTTTCTCTTCTATTCACACAAGGAGACTAATGAGGTGGAAATCAATATTAAACTTGGTCATTTGGCCCCACGGTTCCTCCAGTTTATGGGTTTGTCTGTTCTCAAGGATGGACATGGTTTTCTGGGGTCTTTAAGCTCGTAGTTCTGGACATTAGGTTATCATACCTTGGTGGTCGTTTAATTCATCCCAGTAGAAATGGAACAAAGGAAAAATAGAACGCTTTTAGAGCCCAGTCAGGTCCGGAAGTGATTTTACCGTTAAACAACATTGAAGTGGATCTGAGACAAAACAAGGTTTTCCCCAAAAAATACGGTTTTAGCAATTCACGAGCTACTGGGGTCCAAGTCAGGACACAAAACTCCACAACAGTACTCCAGTTCACGGTGTTTTATTGAAGCACTTTCCAGTCTGAACACATGTGCAGGTCTGGCCCATTTCCTCTCGAGAGAGAGCCAGAGTGCTGCTGGTTAAATAGAGGGACCCTGATTGGCACATGCCGATCGGGGTCCCTCTCAGGTGCTCCTCCCTGAGCTGCAGCTTCACCTCCTCTGCAGCCGAGCAGAACCACACCCACCACCACCACAACGGTATTTACTATTTACAACCATTTTAAATATCTCCATTTGCAATGACTCCAAAGTATTTGGACATCTGGTTGAAGAGAAGTTAGTTAGCCAGCTGCTGGTTACTTCAAGACACATAAAGCAGATAAAAGGCCTGGAGATGTTTTCAGGTATTGAGGTGGCACTTGGCAGCTGACTGACTGGAGCCAACTGTTATATGAAGTCCAAAGAGATCTGACTGTGAGCGAAGACGATGTTGATGCAGGTCTGATACCTGCAGCAGGTAGAGCTGGATGTCTGTGGTCTAGAAGAGCCTTTTTTTGTTTACTTATATGGGATGCTGTTTTGGAGGAACTGACTCCGCCCAACACCAAAAATTGGCAAATGAACAAAAGGAACAACCATTCATAGCTGGATGGAACCTCAGTTACCACAAGCTAGCCATTTTAGCTTTCCTTACGCTAACTAACATGAGCTTACATTCATTCTGACTGGTAACCACCAGCATCCCCAGTTCTAGGTGGAAACAATCATGGCAGTAAGAAAAAGGTTGTAGTTTCTAGAACAACCACTAGAGGCTGCAGTTCCTCTACCGACCACTAGAGGCTGCAGTTCATCATTTATTTGTAGACTAAATTTATTTATCGTCGGTACATTTGTTAATCTTTATATTTCATTGTCTGCACATTTATAAAAACTAAATTTCATACCAGTTATGTTGATATTTTAGTTTGTTCTCTAAAATATATTTTCTTATATCTTTCTGATCTTTTTTAGCATATTGTGCCTTAACCTTCCTGCTGTTATTAATAAAGTCCGTCCATCCATCCACTCATCCATCTAAAATTAGCGCTGAAGGAAGTTGGTGTGAGAAAGGATGAAGCGAGCGGGGTTGACGGAAGCAGATGATTGGCTGTTGAGACCCCTGAAGGGAACCGTTGATTTTGATTGACAGCTGTCAGTAGCTGTCTTCATTTTATCCATGTAGTGCTGTCTTCTCATGACTTCTGAGCACCAAGTAAAGACTGGGAGTATATTTAGTTGTGCTTTTAACTATTAAACAGATTACTGCAACTGCTTTTGAGTTTAAGGGTTTTTTTCAAGAAAAGCAGCTTGACGCAGCTTCGTATCTTCAACCGAGGCTGAAGTTTCCGGATGAGTGTCATTTACCTCGGATCATTTACTTTTAAAGTTGACTCACTAAGGTAGCCAGCAACATCAGAAATGAGCGCTGCCAGAGCTAAAATGAAGACTAGCGGACTTACAAGACTACACTGGTAAGTTCAACTGACATGCAGGCACAGCGACGGCGGTTTCCAGCAGATCTTCCCTAGTCCTCACTTCAGCTCTTGTGGGCGTGTTCTAGCTGCTTCCCGTTTTCATTTGTTCTGCCCATTTTCCACGTGGCGCTGAAAAAGAAGCATCAAAATTGCTCTTCCTTTCGTGCTTTTCATCCAGTTCCTCTTAAGCAATGTTTTTACCACAGGGTAGTCCATCGCTGGTGAATGAGTGCGAACATCCAAGAAAGACCTTAAAAAAAACTGAAAATCTAAAAAAGTAAATGTAGAGGAGCCAACAGATGAACACAATAGGAAAACAGGGAGAAAAAAACAAAAACAAAAAACGAGAGCTAGGCCAGGACGTGGGGAGGGAAAGATGAATGATGTGGTCTAAATGAAATGTCATTCCCAGTAATGGAGAAAAGGCCGCGCCAGAAAACAGGTCACCGAAATTGCAAAAGACATACTTAAGCGGCGTCGCCTGAAGCAGTCACTTGACAAAACTGTTAACGTTAAGTTTCCCGAGTCAAAATAAATGGAAGGAGGGCAGCACGGGCGGGCTGGGAAGGAAAAATGCATCATTTGTTAGTGCAGTGGCTGCTGTCTACGCCGGAAAAACATTTTCTGCTGCACGTCATCATCCCAGCATTAAAGCCGAAGTCTGGCAGCTGAACGTCATTTTCTTTGTCGTTTAATGACAATGGCTCTGTAGTTCGCTGACTGAGAAATGCAGCTGCCAAAGCGGCATTACAGAGCAGACTTTCCCTTTGAAATGTACACGCACACATTCCCCGTACACACCACCGCGGGCAGAAATCAATAGGAGGAGGATGAAATGCACTTCCATTTAATTAAGATAACCAGCACACTCTGGCTCATAATCTCTGCCTTTCCTCCTCCATCTTCCTCCGCCTTCATCTCTCCTCCTGCATCGCCGCCTGTGTCAATCCCCCTCTGAGGGGGGTGGGGATGAGAAATGTTGTCGCTAGGAATCTGGATTTAATCGTTTCCCCCGATCGACGCCATGTTTTTCTTCGCCTGAAGCGTGTTCTTGCAGCCTCCTCTCTGAAACGTCGTCTGGGGAGCATTCTGCAGACCCAGCATGGTTGCTCGAGGGCAGTTTGGTGTTTTCAGACCACCGGGGGACATTCATTCTGCAGCATTTTGAAGTAGACGGATGCAAAATTGTAATGGATTGGGGTTTCACAGGCCGGTAAGCTAGTCAACGGCAGCATACAGTCTATAGTGTATAGAAAGACCTGCATGAATCCCCTGTGACACATCATATTTAGCAGGAACTGACGGCACCCGACCCCAGTTAACCCAAACATGAAGCTGAACAAGAATGTCCAGAAGGCTTACGGTGGATTCACATGTACGCAAACTGATGCTGAGGGAGAGGGGAGCTGGCTCTCACTGGACGGGAGTTGGCTCTTCAATGTAGCGTCAACGACATTTTAAAGCATCGCTTCATAGCAACACATCACTTCTGTCCACAGCTCACTAATGCAGTCATACCAGATTCCCCCGCTATTCTTGACATTTCTGTCTTTGTGTGACCACAAACACTGATCATCGAAAATACGACTGAACACCACGATTATTAATTTTTCCTCCATATTCATGTCATGCGAGGTCTGATCACAGATGGATATGAGACAGTATAGACCCGCCCCCAAGTATGATTTCACAGGCTAGCACTTTCCACCTAACCACAACCTGATTGGTTGACGTATGCATTGATATTGGGTCCTACCATGAAGATACTGGGTCCTACCATGAAGATACTGGGTCCTACCATGAAGATACTGGGTCCTACCATGGAGATACTGGGTCCTACCCTGGAGATACTGGGTCCTACCCTTGAGATACTGGGTCCTGCCACGATAATGCTCAGTCCTACCATGACAGGCAACACAGTAGTGCACTGGTTATCACTGACACTGTTCAAGTCTATGGAGACGCCGACGACGCAGCGTGTACGTGTAAATGCACTGTTAGCTCTGTCCCCACAAGCTAGGTACTTAAGCTTAGCTATGATGCTAACCTGTGTTACTGTCATTTATTCTGATGTATCCATTTGTCTTCATTTTAAATGGGGGTGCTTCCCCGGCTGAAAGGAAAACCTGCACCACTGGAACCCTTGATGAGCTGATGTTAGGCTACCCCATTATGACCTTGGGTCGAGTAGCTTGCTGACCACTGACATCCGAAGAGAGTGCTGCCAGAACTGAAGGAAAAAAACATTGGGCCTCCAGTCGAACACCAAGGTCACCTTCAGGTCCCTAGGGTTTCGTCAGACCTGGTTTAGTTGATCTGAAACGGTCCAGGCCAACCTGGAGGGCTAATGACCATTCTGGCTGCTGCCAGGACAAGTTTACCAGTTGGTCCAGGTCTTAGAAGTCTCTAATTGAATGACTTTTTGTCTTTTCTTCTATTTAAATTGGTTTACTTTAATGACATCATTAAAGTGTGCTCATAGATTGCTTTGTCTTGCTCTCAAACAGTCATCAGGATAATAAACGTGAACCAGAACCACATTTCATCTTTTAACTCTAATGTCGTCTGGTCGGCGTCATCACATCTTGACCAAAACAAATGGTTACCAAAAGTCCCGAGTGCATGGTTATCATAGATTCAGACTGCAGAGCTACGTCTCCGTCAGCATGGATCGTAACTCATGGAGGCCTGCCCCCCCAGTGACCTGTGTTCTCATGGGTACTGGTGCATTAAGGTCCACTCACAGTTTTCCTTTTCTGTGAATAAGTACTTGTTCACACTCTGATCACAGCTCTGACTTTTAAAACAACACCCAGAGGATCGCTCCATCGATCAGCGCTGCCTGAACTCGTCTCGTTGGCATTTAAAGACCCACTGAAGGCCGTACTTATAGTATGTTGCCACGACAACATGTCGACCTGACACCAGCGAGGGGAAAGTCTCAGTTTCCTCAAACTGAGATCAACCATTTCATTCACCTCTAATAAAGATTAAAGTCCTCTTTAATCGTGGATGAGAAAGTCAACGTTAACAACCCTGCGGACACGTTCCAGTTAAACCTCATAAAAGCTGCTTCATCGTTTGGACTTTATCTTATAAATGTCCTACAGCTTATATTTCATTATAAATGTTAGTTCCTCTTGTCCTGGTTCCAGCTCCTCTAGTCCTGGTTTCAGTTCTTCTAGTCCTGGTTCCATTTCCTCTAGTCCTGGTTAGAAACTCCTCTAGTCATGGTTCCAACTCCTCTACTCCTGGTTTCAACTCCTCTAATCCTGGTTCCAGCTCCTCTAGTCCTAGTTTTAGTTCCTCTCGTCCTGGTTAGAAACTCCTCTAGTCCTGGTTCCAGCTCCTCTAGTCCTAGTTTTAGGTACTCCCGTCCTGGTTAAAAACTCGTATAGTCCTGGTTCCAGCTCCTCTAGTCCTGATATCAGTTCCTCTAGTCCTGATTCCACCTCCTCTAGTCCTGGTTCGAGCTTCTCCAGGCCTGTTCCAGCTCCTCTAGTCCTGGTTTCAGCTCCTCTAATCCTGGTTTCAGTTCTTCTAGTCCTGGCTCCAGCTCCTCAAGTCCTGGTTCCAGGTCCTCTAGTCCTGGTTTCAGCTCCTCTAATCCTGGTTTCAGTTCTTCTAGTCATGGTTCCAACTCCTCCACTCCTAGTTTCAGCTCCTCTAGTCCTGGTTCCAGCTCCTCTTGTCCTGGTTTCAGTTCTTCTAGTCCTGGTTCCAGCTCCCCTAGTCCTGGTTCCAGCTCCTCTAGTCCCGGTTTCAGCTCCTCTAATCCTGGTTTCAGTTCTTCTAGTCATGGTTCCAACTCCTCTACTCCTGGTTTCAGCTCCTCTAATCCTGGTTCCAGCTCGTCTAGTCCTGGTTTCAGTTATTCTAGTCATGGTTCCAACTCCTCTACTCCTGGTTTCAGCTCCTCTAGTCCTGGTTCCAGCTCTGACAGCACTCGTTTCAGATGTTGTTTCAGTAGTGTTCAACAATGTGCTGGTACGTTAAAACTCTAACCTTCAGCAATATTCTTTCCATCTACGTTGTGAAACTCGTGTTTAACAGACGTAATAATCGTTTACTTCCATCAATCACGCACCACCTTGTCATCACATTTCTATCGTAGATTTTGGCGTCAGCAAACAAAATGATCTACCATGATCCAGGCTCCACCCACAACCAACCTGCTGGTAATTGGCTGATTTCAGCGTCTGCAGTTTATATGTGTAGCACTACAATGTGAGTGACAGAGCCAATCAGGAGGCTTGAACCACACACAGTGAATACACGTGCACCTGCTGATCATCAGCCTCCTACAGGTGAGCAGGATCTCTGCGCTGCACTCATACCTGATTAGCTGATCAGCTACTTCTCACATTATGACTTGTTATCTTCGAGTGAGTTCATCGTTGTTGCTCAAGAGATGCTGGTCTCTGAGATTTCACTTGTGAAAACAGTAATAAAGGTTTTTAAAATCTCCATGGTGACAACCGCCACCGGGGCATAATCTTTAGGACAGAATTAAACACTTTAAAGTCCTTTTAGTCCATTAACGATCTTCTTAGGAGGCTTCCAGCGGTCTGGTCACTGGTGGATCTGCTGCTGGAGATAATGTCATATGTGATGATGTCATGACTAACATACTAATGTCTGTCCTATCTTAGGTCCAAACTGTCCTGAATCATTTAATAGAATCAACGTTGTCTGTCTTCCATAGTCTTGCTCTCTTCTCTCTTCTCCTTTTTCAGGAGGTCTCATGGTGATGCTCTAGTGGTGATGCTCTGGTGGTGAAGCTGACGTTCAACTGCACCTATCGACTGGATGCTGCTGTGGGACGCTCGCCGGCGTGGCCCTCCACTAGTCCAACCCACAGATCACGACACACACACACACATATGTATATTTATATGTATATATATTCATATTTAGCAGTTTTTTTAAGGCCTCTTGTTTAGTGAAATGACTGATTTGGGGAGATTTTAATATCCATATTTGCTGTCCCACCAAACCGATTATAAATGAATTTTTAAATCTGATTGTTTCCTTCAATATAACTCAATCAGTTTCTGGCCCCACACATCTGAGAGGTCACACACTGGACCTGGTCCTGTCGCTGGGTCTTTGTATTGCAAATGTTGATGTCACTAACATTGCTGTGTCTGATCATTTCTTGATTGAATGTGAGTTTTGTTCCCCCTCCCTCCCCTCCCTCCCCCTCAACCCTATCACTATGTCCGTCCCATTACCTCTTTCACAGCCTCATATTTTTCCAACCTCTTTGAGGTCACCCTCCCCTCTTATCCTTCTGATCGTCTTTCATGAACTGACACAGAGGAACTGGTGTCTCGTCTTAATCAGTCCTGCTCCCATACCCTGGACCAGATAGCCCCCTTCAAATTAAAATGGCCCTCGACCAATATCACCACACCCTGGCTAAATGACTCGGCCGGGGGCCTCTGTCGAGCGTGCAGAAGAGTGAAAGTGAAACAAGATAAACTCCAAGTCTCCTTTGAAATCTTCCAGCAGCATCTGAAGTGCTATCAATGCTCTGTTAAGGAAGAAAAGGCTGATTATTTTGCTTAATGAGCTGCTTTATCAGCTGAAGTCAGGTTGGTTCTGAAAAATGTTCTCCGGTTATTGTTTGGACATAACCAAAAAGCTTTAACGCTGTAGCAGATTTACAGATGAAACAGCGAGCAGAATGAAGGAGGGAGGTGTTGTCAGATCTCCCTGAGCACCCTGTTTGGTTTGGGGTCTGTTGTTTTTGTCGCCGCCGTCGTTGGTTGGCAGACGCTCGCTGCCAGAAAGGAACAGCTCAGCGTGGCGCTGCCGAGCCGCTCGCCAAGCGTGGCTCTGGTCCGGGGCTGCGTTCTGCTGCAGACGTGCTTTTATTTCAGCATCATGTGTGCAGAAAAGTCACACAAATGGAGTCCACTCACATGTCCTTCAGACGTCATCGCCAGAGATGGTCTTAATGTCCGTCCTCTGGATTCCAGGCTCAGCTGCAGTTTACTCACGCTGGACTTTCAGACTGGCACCGACCGCAGGCTTGTTGATTAAAGTGGGCCGTTTTCCAGAGTGGCACCTGTTTCTGCTGTGGACACGTGGAGGTCTGCCCTCTGTTACACCAGCAACACCAGTCTGAAACAACAGTCAGTCCTTCCATCTTCTGACCATCCTGGTGTTCACCAGCACCTGTAGACTGGTTCCAGTGGAACACTGGTGTGGTGGACCTGCAGTCCGACCCTCCAACCAGCACAGATTTATAGATTCATACCAGATATTTGGATGTTTCTGTCCCTGCCCTCTCTGTCCTTTATGCTCTCTGTCCTTGTCCTCTCTGTCCTTCATCCTCTCTGTCCTTGTCCTCTCTGTCCTTCATCCTTTCTGTCCTTCATCCTCTCTGTCCTTGTCCTCTCTGTCCTTCATCCTTTCTGTCCTTGTCCTCTCTGTCCTTCATCCTTTCTCAATCAATCAATCAACTTTATTTCTAAAGCACTTATCACAGACAGGAATCACAAAGTGCTTTACAATAAAATGCATAGCGGGATAAAAGAAATTTAAAACAGACGGCTTAAATACACGTAAAAAGCAATAAAAACAGAAATAAAAACAAAATTTAAAAGAGATAAAAAAACAACAAAATATATTGTTCAGTCAACTAAAAGCTCGTCTAAATAAAAGGGTCTTCAGTTGTCTTTAAAAGAGTCAGCACTGTTGGTCAGGTGCAAAGAAGGAGGAAGATCGTTCCATAAACGAGGGGCGATGGATTGAAACGTGTTATCTCCTCTAGTTTTATAGCGAGTTCTAGGGACCGATAAAAGGTTCTGTTCAGTTGACCTGAGTGCACGAGCTG
>JBAMYA010000015.1:1907565-1920803 GCA_037176975.1 Arrhamphus sclerolepis | reverse complement strand
GAGCAGATTCATCCTCCCCGGCTGCTCTGGATTTCTTTTCCCCACCTCCACTTGTTCCTTGTAACACTCTCCCCCCCGGTTCCCCCCCCCCCCCCCCCCCGCAGTCCTTTAATGTTTCAGAAAAGTCAGCAAGCCCACATTTACAGTTTCCAGCAGGACATTTAACTCTGAAACACAAACGTCCTCTTGATTAATTTCCTTTTTGAATTTTTCCAGCAAACTTATTTATTCATCAGCGGATGCGTAATCCAAGTATGACTCGTTTAATTCAAT
Organism: Arrhamphus sclerolepis; assembly: GCA_037176975.1. Classification (NCBI taxonomy): domain Eukaryota; kingdom Metazoa; phylum Chordata; class Actinopteri; order Beloniformes; family Hemiramphidae; genus Arrhamphus; species Arrhamphus sclerolepis. The sequence goes on along the minus strand of JBAMYA010000015.1, from coordinate 1,920,530 downwards.
ACCCAGAAGGTGAGGCGAGGATGGCGGGGGATTAGAGCTCAAAGTGGATTACTTAGAGGATGAATCACGATGTGTTGGATAAAGAGAGAAAGAAGCGCGGGGACTCAGGAGGTGCTGCGTTAGAAACACTAAATAAAAGCAGCCGTCACACGTGTCCCATGTCCTGCTGATGGGGACGTCACCTGCAGGGACGCCATCTGCTCGTGTCAGGGTGTCAGCCGAGTCAAAGTGGGAAAACGTTCGGCGGACGGCAGCAGGTCCGACAGACCCAGAAATCCAGTTTCAGACATAGGCTGTATATATGAATGGACACATCTGGTGGCGTTGAGTCAGTTTACTGCAGACGGTTGTCAAGGCGACCAAGGAGGCAGAGACGACTTCAAAGAGTCTTCATTCAAAGTTGCAACTACCTGAAGAATAAAGTCCTCATTTTATTAAGTATTAAAATCTAAAAAATATTTCTACAAAAAGTTCACGATTTTACGCCAAAAGTTTTGACTTTAGAATGTGAACATTGTAAAGTCAAACTAATTAATTCTGCTTTTTGTTTTAGGGTGTGTGTGTGTGTGTGTTCTGAAGATTTCATGTCATCTTTAGCGTAAAACAAAGACCACCATATCAGGCTCTTTATCAGGTGAAACCAGACGTGCGTCATGTGGACTCATGCGCCACATAAAGCTAAAGAGGCCACGACCTCATCAGATCTGCTGAAGCTAAAATAAATCAGCAGCATCGTTTCAGTCATGAGTAATGAGACCAGTTCCTCACCTGCAGTCATACTGGAGTCATACTGGTGCGTCTAAGTCATACTGGTACGTTTGAGTCATACTGGTGCGCCCGAGTTTTTACTGTTTTTACGCCCAACTTCCTGCTTCTTTGTCGTCATAACTCGTGACTGGAAACAGTTCTCAGATTATCATCAAGCCAACATGACTGTGATGGTCCTGGCTCCCCCCCAGTCCTGAGTCCATGATGGGACCCTGGAAACCCACACCCAGGGGAGGGACACGGTGCTCCTTGATTTTTCAAGGGGATATCTCATAGTCTTGATCAGTCTTGATCAGTCTTGATCCCGTAGCTCCAGGGATCATTCAGGATCCCTGGAGCTACGGGATCAAGAAGCGTGAGATTGTAGGAATGTAAGGCCTCACGCCCGTATTCTGAGTATAATCCACAAAAAGAAAGAAATTCAAAGAAATGCACACAGTTCGGCCAGTAAGACTTGAATAAGAACAATAGTGGTCCATCAGAAGACAACAAGTACAGGATCTGCAGCAGTTAATCCTCCGTCGTCATGGTGACAAAGCATCTGACGGCTGATTTAATTTTCACTCACCGAACTCACCAGAACTGACGTACGACCCCAGAGGGACCCCCCCCATCCCCAAATTTGATGGAGATTTGCTCAAAACAGGATGTAAATTCTACATTTGTGAAGTTTAAAAAAGCCGGAAAGTGAGAGATTAAAGGAGGAAAAAACAGAAGAACAAATGAGCTCTGTTTTGAATTAATTAAACAGAAACTTTCTCATCGAAGTGGTATCGATTACCTTCCGAGGGTCAGATTATTGTGTCTCCTCAGCAGCTGGAAGCTGCAGTTCAGAACGAGAATCGATTGTGAATAATGAAGCATACGGTGAGTTTTATTTTTTCTCTTTACAGGAAAAAAAAAGACCCATTTTCAGTGAAAACTCTGAGCTCAGGGTTCATCACATGGCAGGAAGTTCTTCGTATGTGGCTTTCTTTTAATAGAAATCAATTACTGGTCGGGCAGCTGCAGAGGCGACTGAAACACACGGCTGCAGGAAAACACGCCGCACAAAAGAGAAGTGATATGAAAACACCTGCCATGCTGTGATTGGGTGAAGAAAAAGGGGGCTCAGGAGGCACCCACCCCCCGCCCCCACCCCCGCCCCCACCCTGTTCCCTCCAGAGGCGGCCCTATCGCTGCCTGCAGGACCGATGCCATTAACCTGCGTCTCCGCGGTTAACGGCGCTTAGATCGGCCTTCTGATTTCACAGCTCAGACGCACACATGTCAGATAAGACGATACCCGGCAGAAACAAAACCTCAAACTGGAAAACTATCAAAACAAGAAAGAAAACTATAACCTGGAAAGAAAAGGAAAAAAAAGTCAACGTTTGTGGAAAATCCAAAAGTCGTCAAGGTTGAAGCTGGTCTTTAGCATTAGTGATGTCACATGACTGACAGCTGTCAACCTGAGTCAAAAGTCCAGACCCCAAACAATAAAGTACAGCAACTGGTTTGTGATTCAACCAATCAGTAACCAACCAACTGGTTCAGTTCCTCGACTGACCACTAGATGCTGGCTCCAAAACAGAGCAAATCCCGTCTGACTGCAAATTAAATGTTTACAGCGTGGTTCAAAAGTCATTTTTGTTGGTTTTTTTTCCATCTGTGGTTACATTTTACATCCATGACACCTGTACACAGTGATTTTTAGTGCCACAACAGATAATTAAGCAATAAAGCTGACCAATCAGATGGCAGGATTCATTTGACCTGCTTGAGCGCTGGCTAGCCTTTAGCTCTGCAGCTTTTTCCTGCATTTTTTAGTTCTTTCATTCTTTGCAACATGATGCTGCGCAGTTCGAGGAAAACTGGACTTCAAAAGGTCCCTGTACAAATCTATGGGTCACATGACCTCATGGTTCATCCAGTATTTACAGTCAGCAGTGATATCACCGTACTGATTTCAGATGATGTAGTACCTGAAGCTTCACTTTCGAAGTCCAGACAACAAACTATAAACTAGTTTTTAAATCGTGTTGATTGGCTATGAAAAACCAGACTGCTGATCACTAATCCATGTTATGCATTTTCCTTAATAATATTTAACGCTGCGATATTTATCCGTACTCCTCCACTTGAGACAGAACCCCACTCCCAGGACCTTCTACCCTTTTCTAGCTGAGAACCATTGTCACAGATCTGGAGATGCTGCCAATAGTTGAAGCCAACAAAATCACATCATCTACAAAAAGGAGAGATGACATTCCAACACCACCAAACCAGAACCCCTCAGTTCCTTGCCTGCACCTAGAAATTTTGTCCATTAAAGCTATGAACAGAACTGGTGACAGAGATCAGCCCTGATGGCGTCCAAATCTCACAAATTTGACTTACGACCAGCAATTCAGACCAAGCTCCCGCTCTTCTTGTACAGGGACTGGATGTCCCCGAACAACAGCCCCCGTACCCCATACTCCCCCCAAAGGACACCCCAGGGGACACGGTCAAACGCCTTCTCCAAGTACACAAAACACATGTGGACTGGATGGGCCAATTCCCATGCTCCCTCCAGGACCCTGGTGAGAATATAGAGCTGGTCCAGTGTTCCACAGCCAGGAAGAAACCCCCATTGTTCCTCCTGAATCCGAGGTTGGACCATTGACCGAACTCTCTTCTCCACCCCTGGAGCCCTGCCACCATGCAGCGTCTTGACTACCTCTATGACTTCTGGTCCAGTAATGGATGAGTCCATCTCAGAGTCCCCAGACTCAGCTTCCTCCATGACACATGTGTTGGTGGGATTGAGAGGATCCTTGAAGTGTTCTTTCCAACTACAACATCTCCAGTCAACGTCAACATCACCCTGTGCCCACTGTACAGAGGGTTGGTGGAGCACTGCTTTTCCCACCGGAAGCGCCTGATGGTTTGCCAAAAACTTTTAGGACAGCAACCAGAAGTTGCTCACCATGGCATCACCAAACTCCTCCCACAGCCAAGTTTTTTTCCTCAGAAACTGTCAAGGCTGCAGTCCGCTTGGCCCATCGGTATCTGTCTGCTGCTTCAAGAGTCCCACAGGCTAAACAAGCTTGATAGGACTCCTTCCTCAGCCTGATGGCAGGCTGAAGAAGGTGGTGGTGGACCCGAAGTGTCCACCACCAGGGTCATGGATTGCCGCCACAACAGCCACTTATGACCTTGTAGCTGCAACTTCAGTCAGCCACTTCGACAATAGAGGTACAACGCATGTCCCTCTCTGACTTAATGTCCTCAACCTCCACTGGGATGCAGTTGAAGCTCTGTTGGAGGTGTGAGTTAAAGATCTTCCTGACAGGTTCCTCTGCCAGACATTCTCAGCAAATCCTTACTACAAGTATGGGTCTACCAGGGCGGACTGGCGTTTTCCCCTGCCACCTGATCCAACTCACCTCCAGGTTGAGATCAGCTGACAGCTCAGCTCCTCTCTTCGCCTTAGTGTCCAGAATTATGTTCAAACATGGTGTTTGCTGTAGACATAGAAGCAGAACACCACTCAGATTCAAATCAGAGAGGCCATTCCTTCCAGGTATGTCCTACCTGGTGCACTGTCATTGCCCACATGAGCATTGAAGTCCCCCAGCAGAATGAAGGAGTTCCCTTTGGGAGCACTTTCCAGTAGGAACTCCAAGAAGGTTGGGTACTCTGAACTGCTGATTCATGCATAAACACAGACAACTTGTCCGCTGGGAAGAACCCTAACGTACAAGCTGGTCCCAGTCCAGCTCAATGTCTTTCTCCCTGGGTAACTCCAGAGTGGAACAAGTTCCAGTCTTTCTCATGGAGACTGGTTCCAGAACCTATGCTGTGCGATGAGGTGAGCCACCCTATATGAAGTTGCACCTTTCGATCTCACATCACAAGGTCAGGCTCCTTCCGCACCAGAAAGGTGGCATTCCATGTCCTAACAGCCAGTTTCAATGACTGAGGATTGAGATACAGAAGCCCATGGCCTTGGCGACTGCCCACCCCACATGACACCTGACTCACGTGATTCTTCTTGCGGGTGTTGGGCTCACAGGAGGGAGGAACCATCTATCGCGTTTGTGCTTTGCCTTTCTTGGCCCCATAGGTGAAGGTCCAGCCACCAGGTGCTCCCGAATGACGCTGTGTGCCTTGATTTAATTCTGTCATAAGACTAACTGAACCATTGGCCTTGGGAAACATGTAAAGTCTTAAAGACACAACTACACAGAACTACTCAAAGATACATCAAGCATGCTGCTTGTTCACTCATTGCCACAAGATTCATTGCATTATTCCTCAGTGGTATTTTGACAAACTGACAAATGTTTTATGACAGTTTTTTCTTTTTCCCATAAAAAGGAACCTCTGAAATATTAATTTATTTCATGTTTCATGTTATTTCATAACAGAAGGACTTCCCCATGTCCTGACATGGGAATTGTCGGTTTCAAGGCAACTTCACACAACACAGTTTTGAGTTAGATTTGCTTGTTGATGACCAGAGGCAAAACTGGCAAACAGAGGGCACTTGCCAATTTGTGACTCATCAAGCGTCCCTGTGGACACATTACATCTTCAAAAGTAGACAGATTCATGACAGATTAGGGGGCATCAAAGCTGACCTTTTTCAACATACTGATTTGGCATGAGTTTTACTGAAATAACCCCCCATTTTTTCAGGCTTGGAACCAGCACCATTAGTTCACTGGTTGGTGACCCCTCAGGGACGAGGGTGATAAGGTCACATAGCCCCCAGTGGTATTTAGATATCCCAGTGTGGTGGTGGGTGTGGTTCTGCTCAGTTGCAGAGGAGAGACGAAGCTGCAGCTCAGGAACCTGAGAGGGACTGATTGGCACCTGCACTGCTCGTGCCAATCAGTCCCTCGATTTAACCAGCAGCCGTCTGACTCTCAGAAGAGGACAACCAGAGCAGCAGCCAGACTTACGTTTGTGTGTTTGCCTGCACTGAAAAGTGTAAAATAAAAGTGGTAAAACTGAGCTTCGTTGGAGTGTTTGTGCTGACTTGGAGACTTGGACCCTCGTAGCGACTGAATAGCTACAACCAATAACTGGATATCTAAAACCTCAGGTGCAAGCCAACTTCACACTACAGACATTTGATTCAGATTTTCTAGTTGCTAATTGTGTTTTCAAAAATCCTGGCCAGATGCAGCACTTGCCAACTGGCAGTGGCAATTTTACTTGATGTGCTATTTAAAGACTCATCAAGCAGGGCCTTAAACACATTACTGAACCATCTCCAGCAGCAGACAGATTCATTATATTAATATTTCCACATTGTAACTATTGACAAAATGTATTCTTTTGGCTTTTTCCATTATGGTTCTTCACTGTGGACCTTTTCTGTGCCCTGATTTGGCATGGGTTTCACCATTACTGAAACAACCCTCCCGTTTATCCAGCCCTGGGGTGGGCACTATAAGGGCACTGGCCTGTACACGCCCACTCTTGTTACCCCTCATTGTAATGGGGGACATGCAGACAACTGGATATCTGAACATTCGGATCAAATCCACTTGATCTGGCTAACAGTCACCCATCAATTTGCAGTTGGGCTCTACTTGCACTAGTTCTTGGCACAGCAGGTCCTTCACATATTGCTTCAGCATGCCATTTCTGACACAACCCTCCCTACTTATCCAGGTTTGGGATGGGCACCATGGCCATGGCTTGTGGCTGAACCCCCATTACCTCCACTGCCCCTACAAAATTCACAGATATATGTACATTTAGGTCCAAGCCTAGAACTTAGACCCTGAGATGTCAGAAGGGTGTTTCTCAAAAGGATTTTAGGTATTAATGAAGTCGGGTAGGGACACCATGAATGAGCCTGTTTCTGTTTTGAGATAAATTTGAGGGTGAAAGTGCCAAAAGTGGAAACGTTGAAGTTGTATCCTACCTTCACTGCAGAAGCGGCCCTTGTATTCTGTTTTGGAGCAGTCGCAGACTGGTTCTCCATCCATCACCATGCATGTGCCACCATTCTCACATGGGTTCACCGTGCACCACCCTTCCGACTCCAGGGGTACCTTTTGGCTTCCCAGGAACAGGGGCTGCGTGGTGCCATACTTGAGGTCCGTGATTGTGCCCCTGAAGGGCTGCATGTTTCGCACTGTCGGCAGTGTTAGCGCTCCGCTGCGGATGTCCTGAGGCACTCCGCCCAGGAAAAGGTCGCTGACTATTTTCATGAACTGACGCTGAGGCCGCACCTCGTCCGCTTTGGCCTGGCCATCCAGAACCAGAACCGTACGCAGGCTGTACCTGCTTAGGGTGGAGGCATGCCAGCTGCTGTCATCGACCCGCCTGTCTGAGACAATGGTGACCTCGGCGCAGTCAATGCTGAAGCGTAGCTGCAGCCGACCATCCGCCACCGACAGCTGCAGGAAGTCACAGTAGCCTCCGTCGTCGAAGTACAGTAGCAGTGCCTCGGAGGCCTCTGTCTTAAACTGGAAGCTGAGGTCACCGCGGGTGCTGGCGTCCCAGCGGAGGTAGCGTGCCCACTGACCCGGTGTGCCCAAGAAGTCCAATCCCAGACATGTGCTGAGGAACATCTGCAGCCCGATAGAAAAACCTCTTAGATCCATAGCTGCAGACAATCGATTAATCCAAGAAAGCGACCAGTAGAAATTTTAGTTTGGTTAGGCTGAATTTCAGTAATCCACAGTTTTATCCACAAGATATGTAGAGATATATTCAGACAAATATTTCTTACAAAAATAAGCTTTTAAAGGAAAAGGGGCGATAGAAGGATAACAGTCGTCGTAGTTAACAGTCTTTAGTACATTGTCTATTCGCTGCAAGGCAGTGATCGTAAGTGGGAATATTTTTCCCTAAAACGCTTAAGGAGAAGGTGTTTGAATGTCTTTTTTCTACTCTTAAGAATAGACAAAGTTTGGACTTTTGGTGCTGCGTCCGACTTTGTGAACTTCTCTGGTGGTCAGGGCGAGTGGACTTTCCTCCTTCATTTCGTCAGATGGAACCTGGAGCTGATGGCAGATCCGCTGGCTTCCCTCAGCTCCATATCTGGCAGGAAGAGAGAGGCAGTCAGAAAAAACCAACATACAAAAGAAGGTCCATTATTACAGTCTTTTGTAATGAAATGTTCTAGAACATGGCGTTTGGGTACATCTTGTTAAGCTTTGTTTCTTGTGTAACTATGGGAGTCACGTTGGAGGTCCAACCACTCCGACTCTCTCAGTCTTTGATGAATACACATTAATCAGGGTTCTCTCTCTGTCGTTTCCCGTCTGCACTGTAAATAAAGACCACTAGAGCCACAAAACCTTAAAGAAAAAAAAAGCAAAATGCTATTCGCCCCATGTACAGTCATACACACACCTTAAATGCTTCATACATACATGTAGCTTTTTTTTTTTTTTTTACCAAAAATGCTAAATGTAGTGACTAGTGCAAGTGCTAAGTAGCTAAATGTCAGCTAACCGTTATCACCATAGACTGCTGTCACTCAAAAATGTTTAAAATTATCACTCAAAGCAGCAGAAAAGAATTTCTGTCAGTTTCCAATTTGATTTGAAGAAATATTTGCTCACTGTTATGAAACAGTACCTAGCGGCCTCTGTGGCCCGGCTCGGGGTCGAAGCAGTCGAGGCTGACGTGTGATGCTAACGCGTGTTACCTTTAATTCACTGATCAAATCAGTCCGTCCATCCTGGTTTCTGCTGTCACTAGCCTAGCCTCAGTCCAGCTAGGTGGCTCATTCAGAGCCCCACATTGAAGGGTTCTGGTGCAAAGGTGGCAGCAACCCCCAGCAACTCTGGTCACCAACCAGCACCCCGAAACCCCGGAATCTGCCAGGCCAACCCACAACTGGTTGCTACGGTTTGTCAGACGAATTAACAGCAGAAGTAGCCATGATATCTCAAAAATAAAAGCAAGCTAGCCGTTTGACCACAGGTCAACCGGCAGCCGAAAGTGATGGAGGTTGACCCGTTGGTCTCCAGCAGGCTCGGCTTGAAGTTTCTGGATGTAAATGAGGATCTGGGCTCTGTAGCTCATGTCAGAGTGGTTCTGCATTACTGTATTCAATTTATTAGTTAAGCAGATGATTACAAGCGTTAAAGCGTTGACTGCGTGTTCAGGTACCAGGTGTCAGCCAGCGTGTTCCATCAGAGCTGCCGTCATAATCAATTTTCAAGAGCGACAGATTACCAACCCCGCAGATTCATCTTTTATTCATCCTCGGACTAAAATAAAAAAAGACACAGGCGCAGTAATCAGAGGTAATAACCACGGCGACATGTTTGTTTGGAAGAAGAAGGAGAGGCTGGCAGCAACATGCAGCGAGCAGCTCTCCACTCCTGGATACGAGTGCCTGCCAAATAGCTGCATTTTTCCCTCTCCTCCGCAAAAAGGTTGTTTGGAGTTATCGGTCATCTGCCGGGTAAATTAGTCTCATTATTCTCATGGCAGAGCATGACTATCAGTCAGACAGACAGCCCGCCGTTATCTGATGACCAGCCTGGAGAGACGGCTTTCTGCTGAATCTGGCTGAATAATAAGAGGCTCAGAGAAACAAGCGGGGAGCCGAGAAAGCAAAGCAAACGTTCTCATTTCTTTATGTGAGCATGTTAGGGCTGACTTTATCAGAACACCATTTTTAACAAAAATAAAGCAAAACTAGCATTAAGCTAAGAGCAACAAAATCTCACACAAAATAAAGAAATAAAATACGTAAAACTGTGTTTGCGCGGGTTGATTGTTTTGTCATGACCATAAAAAAACAATCAAACTGCTGCTGAAATATCCAGGAAGAGCTAACCAGCTAACTGCTAGTAAGCAGCCAGTGAGCTGAATGAAAGGAAGGGGAGGGAAGCTCTCAGTCCACGAGGCCTTCTGATTGGCTACAGCAGCTCCATGTAGCGTTGGTTACACGAAAAAACATCGTCTCGTTGTTAGCGACACATCGCTGCCGTCCACAAACACACAAACGCAGTCATACCTCTGACGCTTTCTTTCTGAGACCGTCACCATGGAAACATGGATTGTACCTCAAAGCTCTGTGTGAAGGCCTCTGCTTCTCTAGTTCTACGTGTTCCCACCGTGCGTCATCTTCTGTTAATTCAAACTGAAGTCAGTTTAAACGCAGATGACTCTTATTTATGTGACCGACAGCTTTCCAGAACACTTTTTCTGTGTTGGTCCAGAAGGATCATCCAGACGGTTATCAGCAACAAGCCCAGCAGCCAGACTCTGATAATGGAGCGATGGAATCATCGATTCAGTGTAGCATCAGCTACATTCAAAAGCATCGGCTCGTTAGCAGGTAACACATCACTGCCGTTCACCGTCACAGCAAAACAGGATGATTGAACACTACAGTTTCTCATTTTTCCTCCTGTCATTCCTGTAATTCGAGGTCCGATTGTAGACGGATGTGAGGCGCTACAGACCCTCCCCCAAGTACAGTTTCATTGGGTAGAACCTGATTGGCGGACACATGCGTTACACATTGAAAGGTGAAAATTTCTCAACTTTTGCCACCAGCAATGACCCCGAGGCAACGCACGCAAGCCACTTTTCATTTCAGCGGCGGACAACATCCCCCAGTCAAAGTCCACAGAGACGGATGCGGACGCCGCCTCCAGCGCTTATGTCTGAGCGTACGGTAAGGCGGCGCTGTGCCTTTCAGACACTTAAAAAATAGTCATAAAATTTTGAACTGGAACGTGAAACGGACAGGAAGTTGGCATAGCGAGGCGATTATGTCATCAAACGCTAAACTGACATCTGACAAAATAAAAGGAGTACAGGCTGAGAACCATCCAGGAGGTTCTGCTTCCAAACGAAATCGTTTCTGTTGTTTTTGTTGAGATTCAGGAAGTTTGATTCCGTCCATGATGAACGTCAGTTCAGCAGAGCCTGAATGTTCACATCTGTAGACAGATGTGTCTGAAGATCATCTGCAAAACAATGAAAAGATGTGTTGTGCCTTTAAAGACAGATCCTGAAGAAAGGATTTCTACAGATAAAAACTGGGCCCTGATGGGGCCTTGAGGATCCTGGTGGGGACCCAGCTGAGGAATATCAGCCTGAAAGAAGAGAAACACTTGGAGCATAAAATCGATTCTGATGCCAACTAGAGTTCTAACTGATTTCCAACGTCACTACCAAAATTAGTGAGGATATAAAAATTGAAGTGGGAATGAAACGAGGACGAGCGGAGTTTCACAGGATGATCCAGACCTGAATGTGACTCATGAATGTTCTCATTTTATTTAAATGCATGACCAAGAAACATGACTTTACCATCTAAAACTTCAATTTGATTTATTTATATACCTCCTATTTACAATAACAGGTGCTACAAACAAACCTACTGGCATTGTTGTAATAATAATGTATATAAAAATATCAGAAACGTGTTCTATCCTCATTATTGAGACACGTTAAACTATGAATTATTCTGTTATTGGATTATCGTCCAGACTCCCCGCTAGTAGTAAAAAAAAGAACAACCAACCAAAGTCGGGACGCCATCGTTTCATGCTCACAGATACCAGATCAGTGATCTGTAGCTAAACATGTCAAACGTTCCTGTGTGCTGCTTTAAAAAAAAGAAAAAAGAGAATTTGTTTAAAACTTCACTCCCTTTACGCTGAAATCTAACGATGGAGACCAGCTCTATTTGTTCTGGTTGGTTTTCTTCCTGGTACCTGCTCGCAAATGTGTTTATTTTCTGCTGTAAAGTTGGACGTTTTTACATGGATTTATTTATAGTTTATACATTTAATTAGCCATTTTGTTGTAATAATCACAGAACAAAATTTCATCAAGTCTTTTCTACAACTGACTGTCTGTTTGTGTCGGAACCGAAGAAGAGCAGCTATTTTACATCAGAGTCCTGATTTACCACAGAAATGTGTTATTTACTTTACATTTAATTAAAAAATAAGGACTTTTGTAAAGTTTTAAGTTTGTGTCAAGTTGCTATTTTGCAAAAGTCGATAAACTGAGATATTACATTAAAAAGTCGCATTTTGCGAAATTTGTTTTACACAAGCTTCTTTTATATGACAGAAATTCACAATTTTCAAAAAGTTGATATAATATGACAGAAAATGACAGCATTTATCAAAAAAGAACTCTGAGCTTGAATGGGACAGAATGATGTCAATGAACCAGTTGTAGTTTATATCAGATTAAAGATTAAAGCAGAAACCATGAGCTCTGGGCTCATTAACAAAAACATAAGCAAAGTCACGTTGACTGAAAGTATCTACAAATACGTACGTTTTGATGTATGATTGATGTAGGTGGAGTGAAAGATGTCTGAAACAGGTTGACAGGATCAGTGGATGACATCATCCCTGAAGGCGTCATCACTCAAAGACCGTGAACGTCATTAAAACACGGACTCAGTGGTACTAAGTGGTCGTCCAGGGGTCCGTGTAAAGTTTGGACGATGTTTGTATCATTATTTGCAGCTGAGCTGAAGGGCTTTTTCACCGATTCACCGATTCTGGCTCAGCTCCATTCATTTCAATGGGATTTGTTGTTGCTGTAGTTGTTTTTTGTTTGTTTCTTTGTTTTTTCTTTGTAAAATTAAATTCATGAAATTTAGCGGCATCATTGTGAGGAAAGAAAAACGTTTCACATTTTACGCTCCATCATCATAAAATCATATGAAACTTGCTGGGAAATGAAAATAAGAGCAGAAATATTCAAATTAAATTTAACTCTGGAATTTTTTGTGCATAAGATCATAAAGATCAACACTGAAAATTAAAAGCGTTCGCCTCAATTTTGTATCTAAAACTTCAATTTTAATTGAAGCTTTAGGGGTTGAGTTCCTCTTTTTAATGTTCTCCACTTTTATCCCATTAGCAGCAGCATTTCCTGCAAACAAAACTCATTAAAATCCTGCAATTAATTCATTAATCAACAAACATCAACAAACATCTGCAAACATCTGCAAACATCTGCACATCCATGACTGCAGGACATCCAGATTATTCATCATTTGGATCTTCATCTTGAATCCATTGAATCATTTTAAACCTGAAAACCAGCTGACGTTTCTTGAGTTTGCCGTTAAAAATCACATCAGAGGCCTTTTAAAGGTTTCTGCTGATCAACAGACACCTCCATGAGTGAGTGTGTGTGTGTGTGTGTGTGTGTGTGTGTGTGTGTGTGTGTGTGTGTGCGTGTGTGTGTGTGTGTGTGTGTGTGTG
>JBAMYA010000015.1:1882788-1897722 GCA_037176975.1 Arrhamphus sclerolepis | reverse complement strand
AACAACAGCAAAAAATAACAACTAAAAAGCCATCACACACCAAAGGATATAATAGAAGTAAAAAAAAAAAAAAAAAAAAGAAGAGAAAAAAAGAGAGAGAAAGAAAACGTAACCAAGAAAATCCCTAAAGCAGTACAGCATTCAAACCAGGGCGAAAATTAATGTAACAGAAAAAACAATGTTATCAATGAAGAAGAGCTGTTGAATGAAGAAGACCAGATGGCCTGTAAGAGATCAAACACCCAGTGAAGACTCATCAGAACCAGAAGAGACTTCAGACTGGACTGAGACTTGAAAAAAATGACTGAAGCATCTACGGACTGTCTGCCCTACTGCTTCCTTCTCACTGAGTAGAGCATCAGTGCAGGTTAACAACCTCAGTAGCTCGAAGAGGACGATGTAGCAAGAACAACAGTGTTTTGAAAATGTCGAGATTGGGTATACAGGTAGATGTTTTACTTTATCACTGTGTCCAGCATGGTAGTTTGCATCCACCTTATTGTCTCTGGGTGTTTTTCTTTTCCCATCTCTCTCCCCTCTGTGTTTGATGAGAGCTACAAGTTGGCTGGCATTTCAATGAAAGCACTGCAGCTGTGTGTGTGAGTGTGTATGAGAGATGACTTCCCAGCAGACAGAGGAGATGAGATGAGGTTGAGGTGGATGCCAGTGGAATGTCAAACACATACTCTTGCTGTTCCTGCTGTCTGCGTCTCCCTTTAACACACACACACGTACACACATACACACACATGCGCACATACACGTATACGCACACACATTCTTGTACGTAAATCATTTTGAGGTCCAATTCAAATAGACCAACAAAGTGAGGAAACACACACAAGCAAACAAAGGGAGAGAGGGAGCAGGGGCTTGGAATGAAGGAGAAGACAAAGATGAATGTATATGAGAGGAATGGAAATGTAAAGGGTGGATGTAAGAGAAAGAGGAGGAGGGTGCGTAGAAGACAGCATTAGCATACTGAGAGAGGAAAGATGCATTATGTATTCAGCTCAGGCAGCCAGCAGAGACATAAAGAGATGAGCACAGGAAGGGAGGTAAAGGGAGAAAGATGTTTTCACTCACCAACTGTTCTCTTTCATCACTGTAGGGGAGAGTGTTCGTATGATATCACACTCTGCTCTCAGGTGGCCACATTGGAGTCCGCTAGTCTTAATGAATTTATCAGCTAACTGGTGATGCACTGCATTATCTTACTGTTGAGAGGGCTCAAGCACATGGATCAAAGAATGACTCCACTAACAAGTAGAGTGAGTGTAGCAACGCTTAATTTATCTCATTCATGTGTGTACATCAATGAGGCGCCCTCATCACACACAGTGTACTGTTTAGGTTATCAGATAATACCCAGCCCCGGCTAGAAATTCTGTTGCTTTTAATCTTCTGTGTTTTTCTTTCATTTGATGCAGTGTGAGTGAAGCTCTCTGTTACTTCATAAATATGGGATGATTTTCAGTCATCTTACTTGCATAAAAACATTATCAGAGGCTGTAATGGGTTTCCCTGGAGTACTGATGCACTAATATTAAAGGAGATATCATATGACGAAAACATTTTGAGCCTCTGAAGTGACTACTAAATTAAGTACTCGCATAATTCCACCCATTCACTTTGTTTGGAGTCCCCTCAGCCTGTCGGTATGTTTTCCATTGAGCCATTTAGAGTTGCAAGGTTCTGTGAGATCACAGATCTAGATCAGAGCCATCCAGCCTCCCTCGAAACACAGTTTCACGTCATCATGCCTTTGCTGTACATCTGAAGAGGGTGGTTTTTTTAACACCAATGTTTTTATATATATTTTTTCTTTTAAAGAGAGGAATAATAAGGCACACACTGTAGAAGAGTGGTGGAGCAGATAAACAAGTGCTTTGAACAGAACTGTGAAGCCATTGGTGGAAAAAATGCTTTTGTTTTCTGTATAATTCTGGTACTTTAACCAAATAATGTCATAGAAATATCAATAATACCGAGAAGAAAAAATCAGTTTGTGAACAAAACACAATGTCTCATGTTTCATTTGTGTGTAGAATGTATTAATCATTCCAAAAGCACTTTATCTGATAGTAATCAAAAGTTCACATTCAGAGTTGGCAAACAGAATAGAGGACTGAGCCTTGAACAGCAAACCTCAACCGTGGGTTTGAAATGTGACAGTTTGTGTCTCATTTTCAGTGTAATGCAGCACCGTTTTTAGTAGAACTTAACATGAGCCAAGTCCTGTTTGGACAAGCTGCTCTGGGTTTCTGTCCATGTCAGATGCTTTTGGCCAAAGCTAGACAGAGTCAGGTTTAATGAAGCTTCAGCTCCCTATGTGACAGGAAATTGAAGAGATTTGCAGGAGAATACACTGGTGATGGCAGGAATGAATGGAATGTCATAGCTATAGCTTAGACAGAATTAAGCCCTTAAAAAAGTGAAAAATGACTTGCCTTGTTAGTTCTGAGCAGAGGAGGTTTTTCTTTTCAGTTCAGTCATTTTCTTGTCAGGTTACTGAGTCTGAATTGAACAGAGTGGTGTAGACCACCATATCTTCTCTGTGAAGTGTGGAAGGCATACAGGTTGGACACTAGGACAGATGTTGGGCTGCTGTGCCTCAGTAGAGTCGGATCTCTGACTGGAAGTGTCCTTGAGCAGGATATTGAACCCAACATTACCCCCCAGTGTACTCACAGGGGTATGACGTACTTATTGGCTCTTCCATAGGCTTTCACAGCTTTGTCCCGCCTCTTTGCAACATGGCGCCACGCAGTCTTGTAGGCTCTCTGTAGAAATCAATGGGCAGGGCTCGTCCATGGTTGTACACGGTCGTTGGGTATGAGTGTAGAAATCAAACTTATCTAGAGTGAATATGTAAAATAAATGTAGCATGTGAATGTGATAATGAGAATCAAATTTTAAAGTGCTTTGTAGAATCTTGGTTAAGTTTATGAAGTGTTAACATAAGTGCAAGATCATTTACCATGTGTCTCAAGAGACAGTTTTAGCAGGTGAGGGTCCTTTGGCTGTCACATGTGCCATTTTGCACCCAACTGGTGGTGGGTCCAAGGGAGTCGACTAGTATGTTCCTCCCCTCTCTTATGGGCATGGTTGGTGATTGAGTTGATTCCTCCAGGGAGTTTGGGGCTTGTTCAGTTGGGATGAAGCCATTTAATGTGGTCTGATCTTCATTTATGTCACAACAGTAGACAAACACAATGTGCTGATACTGAAATACACAAATGATATCTTCAGAGAACCTGAACCCGTAGACTAGTTACTTCAGTGAAACCTAATTGGAGTCAGTTGTTGGGGTCAAATAGTGAAATGAGTTTGAAGATGTCTTTTAGAGCTACTTTAACTGATCAGAGACAAACGTTTAAAGTTCATCTGTTTATGTGAATGATTCCTTCCAAAAATACAATTTCTCTTTAGACATCATGAGCAGTTGATCTGCAGAAGACTGGAAATGTTCAAAGTCATGTCAAGGTATTTGAGCATCCATCCATCCATCCACTACTAGGTAAACATCTATAGAAGGTAACAACTAAGGCTTGAAGACATCACTGGAACTGACAAGCATCTTTAATTTTTCAGAATGAGTACTCAGCACTTTGTAAGGTGGAAGGAGCATCATGATTGAAGCTTGCTTCATTGTGTCAGGCTCTGGAACATCATGGAGGGTAAGATGAATTCCCAAGTTTATCCCCGTCAGGATAATGCCAGGGTGTCGGTTCACCTGCTGAAGCTTAGTAGAATTTAGTGATTCAACAGGACAGTGACCCTAAACATGGAGGTAAGGTCCTGCCTGGAGATGACAAACATCTCTGTGGCCACACTGCTGAATTGAGGCATGAAACAACACCACACACCATTTGTGCTGGAGGAGGTATGATCATGGAGTCAGCAGTAAGAACAGGTGTAGTCTGACCTCTGCTGGAGCAGTTGCTCCATACATCCATAACCAGAAACCTACAGACAGTCTCAAGTCTTCATCTCAGTTCACTGACTGTGACCACTGACATCACATGATCCCTGCTTATTTTTATGGGGACAGGTTTGTCATCTGAGACACAATCCCATTAACATACAAGTGAAATAAATGCTTTACAGTGCCATGCACATCAACATTTGCTCTGTTCTATGCACACATTTGTGTTTTTATGTCTGGGACAGTTACAGTTCTCACACACACACAAATATATAGTTTTTTTTCAACTTGATCATGTGAGGAGTAAGTTCCTGACTAACCTGTACTACGAAAGGTGGACAGGTTTAGATCCAGGTCTGCTGCCATGGTAATTTACTGCACATCTCAAACCTGGTCCAAGCAGGTTCTGTTCTTGGTTAACTCAAGGTTTCTGCTTAACCACTCCATTATGAGAACCCCTCCACCAACAATCTCTCCCAAGATGATGCCGTCGTACCTGGATGATCCGTGTGACATTGGGGCACAAATTGTGAGGAGTAGAGCTGAAGATCTTTGTCTAAACATTCTTAATTTCAGTCATATTGCACGGGTTGGGCTGAGCTCGGGCTCGAAAACCATTTTGCGCTCAGCAAGATGCAGCGCAGAACGGAGAAAGACGCTCCGGCGCACTTTTGCACCAGCAATGAAAGCAGAGTCTGAGGTGGAAAAGTCTGGACCATGTTCATAATAAAAATAATGAAGCAGTCGGTTATATAGTCTAACAATCATACAGTCAAGGTAGAACATTTATGAATTAATTAACTGTACATGTAGGTATGTCTAGGGTGATCAAATGTCCTCTTTTGCCCGGACATGTCCACTTTTTACGCCCTGTCCAGGGCGTCCACGGGGGAGGGGGACTTATAAATTCTGATGTAGATTAGCCCAATTAAGAAAAGAATGGATTATTCTGACTGTTTGTCCTATAACTAGCTTCTCGGACTGCGCTTTCGGAGGTCTGGATCTCTGCCGGCATCTCTGCACCTCCACCCTGACATCGCCCTCCATCCTCGCCAGAGGTACAGTCCACCGTGGGTCTCGGTGGGGCTTCAGTGTCGATCGCTCCAAGGGAATTCCCTCCTCTGGTCCTCCTCTCACTGCCCCCCCAGAAACACCGGCCGCTCAGTGGACCACAGTGTGTTAGCCTGCCTGGCTAATGCTCCGCTCTTCAGCAATAACACCAGCGTCAGCTTCGGTCTGCTCAACATCCGCTCCCTCACGGGCAAAGAACATCTCATTCAAGATCTTCTCGACGCCCTCCTCCTGTTTTTTAATGAAAAGGTGTATAGTTGGTTCCACGACCTCGTCCCTCCCATCCTCTGGACGGCAAGGAGTGAAAAGTTCATTCTCCAGCTTCGATCTGCCTCGTCCCTCTGTTATCTCAGATCTCATCTCTAAGTCCAAGCCATCCACCTGTCAGCTGGATCTCCTCCCCACAACGCTGATCAAATCATGCCTCCCCTCTCTCCTTCCCCTCATATCTACCATCATCCACTCGTCATTGTCCTCTGGAATTGTTCCTGCTTCTTTCAAATCCACAGCCGTCAGCCCCATTCTTAAAAAACCTGGTTCAGACCCAAATGATTTTAATAACCTCCGCCCCATTTCTCACCTTCCCTCCATCTCCAAAATTCTGGAAAAACTTGTTGCTTCTCAACTCCACTCTCATCTCACCCATAATAACCTGTATGAACAATTCCAGTCTGGTTTCCGTCACCGCCACAGCACAGAAACAGCTCTCATTAAAACCACCAGTGACCTCCTCATGGCTGCTGATTCTGGTCTCATCTCCATCCTCATCCTCCTTGATCTGAGTGCAGCCTTCGACACCGTCTCTCACCTCATTCTCCTTGATAGACTTTCTTCTGTAGGCATCAGTCACACCCCTCTTCACTGGTTTCACTGGTACCTCACTGACTGCACTCAGTTCATCCAGCTTAAATCCTTCACCTCACAACCCTCCCCAGTCCCTTCAGGTGTACCCAGGGATCAGTTCTGGGGCCCCTCCTCTTCATAATATACCTTCTACGTCTGGGCTGTATTTTCCGTAAACATGACACCCAGATCTACGTCTCTAGGAAGCCAAACTCCTCTCTTCCTCCCTCCTCCCCTACCCGCGGTCTCTCTGAAACCAAATCTTGGTTCACTGCAAATGTCCTCCAGCTTAATGGTAATAAAACTGAACTTCTTCTTGTCGGCACCAAAGCCACTCTTTCTAAAATTAACAGTTTTTCTCTGACCATTGAAGGTTCCACAGTTGCCCCTCCCCTCAGGTTAAGAGTCTGGGTGTCGTCCTCAACAACTCACTGTCTTTCAAATCTCATATCAACAACATCACCAGGTCTGCAAACTTCCATTTACGTAACAATCACCTCCACCCCTCCCTCACCCCCCACACCGCCTCCATCCTGGTCCACAGCCTCGTCACCTCCTCTTGACTATTGTAACTCACTTCTCTTTGGTGTCCCCCACAAATCCCTCCATGAACTCCAACTGGTCCAGAATTCAGCAGCCCATATTATCACCAGGACCCCTCTTCTCACCATATCACCCCCATCCTCCATCAGCTCCACTGGTTTCCAGTTAAACTCAGGATCATTTTCAAAATCCTCCTCATTACCTTCAAGGCGATCCATCAGCATACGTCCATAACTGCACTTTTTTCCTGTGATTTTAATGCTGTTGTTGTTTTATTTATTTTATTGTGTTTTGTCTTGTAAAGTGTCCTTGAGTGACCTGAAAGGCGCTTCAAATAAAATGTGTTATTATTATTATTATTGTTGTTTGTGATGGTTTTATTTATGAGCACACGCTCATTCACGAGTATTCATGGACAGTTTATCAACCTGACCCTAAAGTGGGTCTCAACCCACCGGTTTTGGTCTGACTGACAGGTTGAGCTTGGCTGAAACTGAGTTGTGTGATAGGAACTGATCCAGAGGCAGCAGCAGAAAGTGAAGACGAGTGGGAGGACTAAATTAGAGCCTGGTGGTACTCCCACGGGGCGAGTCCCCGTTTGTGATACAGCTTTAATGCACACGCGCAGGAAGCAGCCTGCTACGAATGATTTTACAATTTCAATGAGATGAAACAGTAAAACCTGACCCAACCTGACCCTAAAGTGGGTCTCAACCCACCGGTTTTGTTCTGACAGGACAAGCTTGGTTGAAACTGGGTCATGTGACAAACAATGATGCCAGACACGCCAGCAGTACTTCCTGAATCCTCTGTTGCTTTGCTTGTTTTAGTTTGAAGGAAGTGGAGCTGCAGGGTGATTACTCAGCGTAGGCTGCTCCCAAATGAAAATCCCAAACCCAGGATTTGAGAGGCCTCGGCCAGCTGAACGCACGTGCATGTTGACCACCTGTACGCTGGGCCCCGATGGAGCGCTGTCACGTATTCTCACTGACATCATGGTTGTAAAATTAGGAACCTGGTTTCATCTATCTCGCAGATGTGGAAGCCTGAAAATTGCATTCCGGGGCCCGTGCCACATTTCATCAGCGAATTTTCCCCTTGCTGGAGTCCAAAAAGGCGGCTCGGCTGCTCAGAGCTCGCTTGTAGCGCCTGCCCCCCCCCCTCGCTGCTAGCTTTCAGCATTTACAGACTCTCGGGCTGCTCTGGAGGCAGATAAAATGGTCACGTTAGACCTCAGTTTTATTTCAGCAGATGTCTGAAACGACACAGCAACAGCTCGAATTATTAAAGAGAGACCTTCTTTCATGGCCACAGCATGAACCAGGCTGTAGAAGCTCAGCTGAGCTGAGCTCCATGAACTGCCGTCTGCTGTCATGATGAACAGAGATGCTGCGTGGAGGTTCAGGAACGGCTGCATGGTCTGCATCTGGTTTTCATTCGGCCTCTTCTTCTGAGTCCCTGCAGCTTCATTGATGTAGTGTTTCCCACAGCTGTCACATTTAACCTGTTATCACACCACTCAGGAGCCTCGCTTAGCTGGCCGACTGTGGGAAGCCACTGCAGGAGCACCTCCACCGCCTGGCTGAGCGCTCCAGACCCAACTTCACTCCTGAACCAGAGAGGATTTGATGTTATTGAAGGAAATGGTTTGGATTCTCTTCTCCCTCCAAAATCTGGAAAACAGCAGTTTTTCCTGCTCGAATAAAGCAGCAAACAGCAGTTTAGACAAGGAATCAATCCCTGAAGTCCTCTGCTGACCACTGGAGGCTGCAGTTCCTCTACTGACCACTGGAGGCTGCAGTTCCTCTACTGACCACTGGAGGCTGCGGTTCCTCTACTGACCACTGGAGGCTGCAGTTCCTCTACTGACCACTGGAGGCTGCAGTTCCTCTATTGACCACTAGAGGCTGAGTCTTATTGACCTCCATGTCAAAATTTAAACTTTACTGTAGAAATAAATCATATTTATAGTCTGCTACAAATGGTTTTGGTCCTCATATAGGTTTCACATGCATGATGAATGTACAGGGATGAATTTTTATGTACCTTCTCTTGTAAAATTCTATAATGCCACATATTTATGTCCAATTAGGGCCTGGTCTTGTGATTGACACCTGGCTCTTGTTAATGGTTGCCTGTCATCACTTTAACTACTTAGCAGTATGTTCACTTGACTGAGAACACATCTCAATTGATTCGAAGATATTTATGATTTCTTGCTTAGAGTAGATTAAAGTTATGCTCTAATCTCAGGGTCATACCTTCCAATTTGAAAATCACATCTTTATTTTATAAAACAGTGAATTGTCTCAATTTTCAGAAAAAAAAATGCAACTCTTGTCATAAATTTGAGACTTTTTAACATAAAATTTATTTGTCAAAAATTCAAAATTCGTTTTTGTTTTTTGTTTTTTTTAAAAGGCTCTAGGGACATCACTTTTACGAAATGATCAACTTTTTGTTGTAAAACATTTGCTAAATCATGACATTTTGACATAAACCAGCCCCAGTGGATACCTTTTACTCTGTGTCCTGTATTCATTTCAGGTAATGTCTTGGCTTTCCATGCCTTTTTTTCACCTCCCTTCCTTTGATGTGTTTAATATTTTGTCATTTCACATTTTGACACATTCCTGTCCTCAACATTGCAGGTGAAATGTAAAAAAAGTTTTATCCAAACCAACAGTGAACTGAAGGATGTCCAGAACTGAGGACGAAAACATGCAGTTATTTATCAAAAACTACAAACACGGAAAGTAAAAGCAGGATAAAGTCTTTCTGGGCGAGAGTTTAAAAAAAATACCTGAAGCCACAATAAAATATTAATGATGTTAAAATGCCTCAGCAGTCATTCAGGGACATGTGGGAAGTCCAGCTGTCCAATAAACAGAAAGAAAAAGCTCCCACGTCTTGTTAAAAGCTTTTTCAGGGAGCCGTTCAGCATGCACCTGATCTTTTCTACTTTAACAAAGTAAAACAGATTTTTAAAGTGAAGAATATGAGCAGGAGGTGCTGCAGATTTACCCTTCAGGCCCTTCAGACACCCAGCTAATGGTGGTATCTTTGGACGACGAACTAAACATTTCACCCGTAAAAGAAAACATTTTTCATAAAGTGGTTCCACGTATTAGCAGACAGGTGTTTTATATGATTTTTAAACATTAAAATCTCTTTGTTCTCTCTTCAGAATGAAAGTTATGAGCTCAGAAGTGAGCTGGATCTGACTGCTTCATGTCTTTTTACAGCAAAAGCCTCTAGACGGCTTTAGAGTTGGAGGTTATGAACAGGAGAATGTTTGTTGGAGTTAAAGCTAGATCCCAGCAGCTGCAATCAAGACCTCCATTCATAATGTCACCTACGTCTGTCACCTCCACCTGATACCTACGTCTGTCACCTCCACCTGATACCTATGTCTGTCACTTCTACCTGAAACCTACGTCTGTCACCTCCACCTGATACCTACGTCTGTCACCTCCACCTGATACCTACGTCTGTCACCTCCACCTGATACCTACGTCTGTCACTTCTACCTGAAACCTACGTCTGTCACCTCTACCTGTCACCTGCAGCTGTCACCTCCACCTGTCACCTTTACCTGTCATCTTCACCTACCATCTATGTCTGTCACCTTCACCTGTCACCTTCACCTGTCACCTTCACCTGTCACCTTTACCTGTCACCTTCACCTGTCACCTCCACCTGTCACCTTTACCTGTCATCTTCACCTACCACCTATGTCTGTCACCTTCACCTGTCACCTTTACCTATTATTTTCACCTGTCACCTATACCTAAAAAGAGTACAAAATCAAGTTTTTGATAAAAATCTTTTGTCTTAACAATCATGATTTCTTTTCTTGTACAATTGTGCACTTCATGAGAAATAGTTTCATATATATATATATATATATATATATGAAACTAGTTTATTTTAAATGATACAAATGAAAATATCACTCATCAACACCTCGTCAATTTGTTTTAAACAGAAAAACATTTTATCTTAGTTCAACTGTCTAATTGAACTGAGAAATAAAAATGTGAAATTATATTTCAGTTTTTATCTTCGATATGAATAGAAGTGATTGCAACATTGTCTGCTGGCTCCTGAATCACATCGAGTCATCGTCCAGTCAATCGTACCTGTAACCACCTGATTTACGTCCACCTCTACGCCTCCGTATACCGACGCCCCCCAGAGGGATTTCTAACCATTAATGGTGTTTGTGAGTCTGGAGCTTTTAAGTTAAAGGTGTATGTTCAAACAGATCTACAAAGACTTATGAATGAGGCCTGCTGTGTTTGGACTTTTGCTGTGAATTTCCCTGACAGCTGAGAAGGACTCCACCCCACCCCCACCCAGAATGGTCTGAAGCAGGTAAAGAAACTGGATGATTTACTTTTCTCAGAAATTTCTCTGAACAGATCCAGAAACTCATGGCAGAAAGGCTCTGACAATGATAACAAGCACTCCTGCAGGCATTTTCATCACCTAAAACTTGAGCAAAGACCGAACAGATCAGATCAGACCAAAACACTCCTCTCCCACAGCGCTTTGTCGGACGCCCTCCACCACCGCTGCTGCCGCCGTTTTCCAGCGTGGAGCTGTCGAATCCCCAGGCGGAGCCCACACCTGTGGCTGACGGGCTCGTTCTGGAGTACAAAGGCTCTGATTTACGGCCCCGGTGGGCTGCGGGCCCGGCAACAGCTGCAGAACGGCAGGAAAAGGAAGCTGTTCATCACGCAGAGGCGATTTCAGCCTCAATAGACACACCAGGCTTCTTCAGCTGGTCAACCTCACCGCTCTGACAGGTAGCGAGACAGTGTGAGCCCTCTCTATGGCAGATTACATCAAATAAAGCTCATTTCTCTTCCTCTCCTTCTTGTTTAAAAGGCTGGATGGAACTGTGGGATGTTTGGAGGCAGCTGAAAGTCGATTTGTTTAATCACTGACGGCAAACCAAAAACATTTTCTGAAGTTTTTTTGAACTGTTTTTATTGTTTGAATTGTCAGGGAGTATTTATAGACTGGAAAGATTATTTCACCCTCTCTCACTGACAGAAATCTGCTGAGATGTTCACTTCTTGTGCACATGTGAGTTAAGTGGAACTAATCTATTCAGTTAAGCTCTTTCAAATTATTTCCATGCAATGGACTATCACAACCAAGAAAACAAAAACCAAAAGCAAAAAAAAACACAAACAAACAACAAAACATAAAAGTAGGGAGGTGGCTGCATTTACAGACCACATTAATGCTACTGGCATCAATGAGATCACTAAAAATTAGTCTGGATTAATGACACTCCTGAAGTGGTGTCTGCACCTACCTAAGGCACATTAAAAAAACTTTATTTGAAAAGACAGAGGAGAAAAGACATTTTTCAGACTTTGGATATATAGATAAGCAGCCTAGAAATCAACCAACAAAAAAACTCAAAAAACAAAAAAAAACAAAACCACAGTCTAACAGACAAATCCAAAAATCCTACCAGCGAAGACGTTCTGATGGCAAATTAGAATTTCTCAGCAGGTCCATCTGGCTGCCCTTCCATGAAGCTCATTAATTATGTTCAAAAGACTTGGGGAGCCAATCAGATCAGTCTGTCCAGCAGTCTGTCCTTGCAGAGTCTCTGAGAGGCTTTAACGTGATGGCGACGCAGCTGAGACGTCGTAGTCTGGACGCTGAACAGGTCCAGACTTCTGTGATGACCTCTGAGGGATTGTGGGAGATTTAATTCTGACAGAGGTGGGACCAAGTCTTTGTTTTGTATGTCTCAAGTAAGTCTCAAGTCTTTGTCCTCAAGTCGCAAGTCAAGTTGCAAGTTGACACAGGCAAGTCCCGAGTCAACACAGGCAAGTCCTGAGTTAGGACTCGAGTCAATGCAGTCAAGTCTCGAATCAACACAGGTGAGTCCAGGGTGAAATCTAGTCCCAAGTCAAGACCTCAATCAGAAACAAATTTCAAGTCCTGCCTAGTCCTTTCAATAATGGTGCAATAATATGTTAAATATAAATGAGACCGTAGTACGAGAGTACCACCTACCACTCCTTGTACAACTTCAAATGTAAAACAAATTTAGAAGTAAAAGTGTTTTCAAGTCAGCAGTCACAAGTCACTGGTGTAAACATCATTTTACTTTTTGTCAAGTCAAGTCTAAAGTCATCAAATCAACAACTCGACTCGTTACATCTGATAAACCGACTCTAACAATAAAGGAGGATATTCCAGCAGTAGTCTGAATGTGTATTTTTATTTTCATGACAAGGCTTCAAACTTTCTTTTTTGGATAAAGGTCATAAATGCTGGCCCTAAATCATCCCTTTCGTGATACTGCTTCAGACTTAGACTGCTGAGAGACCTCCCATGATGCACTGGGCTCTTTCATCACTCTGTTCTCTTTTAGTCATTCTGTATGAATGTGCCATCATTATTAATATTGCAAATAACATCATTGAAATCAATAATTCTTTAAAAAGTGGAGGTAGAAACCCGTCATGAGCCAGGCCACAGCTGTGCATGCTGCTACCTTCCCAACAGGCAAATAAATAATGGCTAATAACATTAATTAAAGTAACCCAAGGTGTTTTATGTGAGGTACTGGCATATGATGGTTGACATGTAGTTGTTCAGACATCTATGAAAATGTGAGCTATATGATGAAACTGAACCTGTTTTAGCTTCATTAAGGGGAGGAGACAGAGAGGAACGCTGGGTTTGAGGTAATACAGAGTTAGTTACCATGGTAACAGACTCTGAGTATAAATTACCCGTTGGAATGAACTGGAGAAGAACTGGAGAAAAACAATTTTCAGAAGAAACGAAAACTCCAAACAACTCTGTTTTCAGGTATTTAATAAAACGTCTCATCACTGGTAGCCACCATTAGCATTAGCATGAACCGTTCGGACAAGGTGCTATCGAGTTGTCATGGCAACAAAGACGTGACCGCCTGCGTTTGAACACACAGTGGCTTTCCACAGACCTAGAATCAGCGACATGAGGCGAGGGGAGGCCATGCTGTTCGCTCAGGCTATGAACCTTGGCACAACAATCCCAGACACAGCTGTCTTGGACCCGGCTCACTTGTTTGTGTACCCGTTCACACATGCATGCTTTGGAGTTTTATTTGCAGATCCCTGAGCATCACAGCTATGTTCCCCGAGCCAGGCCACCTGCAACAATTAAAAATGCCTCTGCAGCCTGCTGGCTCAGCAGGGCTCTGATCAACACTGCATTACATTATAAAGAGGGCTTGTTTTGCAAGTGGCTGTAAAAGCGGATCTGGTTTCAACCCCCCCGGAGCATGTTTAGGCCATCATTTTCCCCCACATTTTTCCCACTCTGATCAAGAGGAGTAAAACCCACGGACCGAAGCAGTGAACTGATGCTTTTCTTTTCTCCATGTTCTGGAAATCCAGAAGCAAATTTCATCAGTCACGTGTTACTTTGGATATTTGAAGTTGATTTATAAAAAACTGATATTTATACATCCACAGCCAAGATAAAAACACATAAATGAGTAACATGAATGCTAAACTCAACCAAACGGGACCGAACGTGGGCTGTTTATGGGTTACGTCAGTTCAGCGTGATGGTACCGATCAGCCACACCATTAAACCCATCCATCCATCCCTCAAACCACTTAGTTCATTTCGGGCTGGCGTTAGGGAGCACAGAGGCCTCCCAGCTACCTAGCTGAGCTGCATTTAGACCAGCTGGAACATATAATCCACCCAGTGACTCAGGGGTCGGCCCAGGTCTTCAGCTCAGCTGGCTAGCATGGGTAAACCCCAACGGGTCACTGCCCAGGGGCGATCCCTGATGCCCAAATCAAGTTCAGGGCTGAAGTATTCTGGGTGGAAGAACCAAGGAAAGGATTTGGTTCAAGCTTTTGAAGATGACGCCAACTGGATTCTCTGAAACTGGAGGTGGACCAGGTCTTGTTATGCTGATCCTTTGAAAGTGTATGACCATAGATGAAGGTTAGGGCATGAAGAGATCAGTGAATTAAAAGCTTTGAACGATGGCTCAGCCAGTTCTTTAGTATTTGGCTATGAAGTTCATGCAAGGTAACAAACGCTTTCATCAAAAAACAAACCCTGAAAAATATACATTTTCCTCTTCTACAAATAATCTTCAATGTCCAGAGGATGACTCAGGATTATTTGAACCAGCATTAGTTAAAAGTTAACATATAGCTGCTAAATGTTTGTTGAAGTTCGACTGAGAGACTGGTATCCTACTGGGACTGTCAGGGTTTGGATTTACTTTGGTGTTTTTGTTTGGATTTGGGTTTTGGTGTTCTTGAGTTATATCTTGTGTTCTTGTTTTTTTGCCACTGTCCTGTTCTGTTTCTGTTAACTTCTCTCTCTTCTAACAGGATATGAACCTGTAAGTTTTAAGACTGCAGTAATCAAACCTTTACTCAAAAATGCATCTGGATGCTGAAGATATAACTAATCACAAGTCTATTTCTAACCTCACTTTTATCTCTAAAATTCTGGAGAAAATTGTCCTAAATCAGTTAAATGATCATCTTTGTGGA
>JBAMYA010000015.1:1868374-1879327 GCA_037176975.1 Arrhamphus sclerolepis | reverse complement strand
GGACAACATAGCTCCTAGGATCATTCGGATACTCAAACCCCTCCACCACGATAAGGTGGCGGTTCAAGGAGGAGTGTATTTTGTCAAAATTCTTGTTCCAATTTTCATTGCTGATTTCTGGTTAATGAAGACGAGCATTAGGAGGCCCCAGTGCAGGGAGAGCAGCTGGCATGGAGGTGAGGACATCAGGTTTAAGTTATAAATCAACGTTAAAATAGGCCAAATTGATGTTAAAAGAGGCCAATTTTTTTCACCACCAAACATCATGGCACTAAAGTCTCACTCACAATTTCTGAAACTTGGAAGCCCTGAGAAAAGTCTCCTCAAACCCCAGTCAAAGTGAGTAAAATCTTCACCGACAGGTCTGTCATATCAAAGTCTCAGTTCCTCTACTTTCCTACAAATGTAACCGACATCAGCGAAGTCAGTTTTCAGCAGCCATCTGAGCACATCCAGTCACGGTTGAGGACATCCATGACAAGTGAGTCATACAATATGTGACGCAGTTTTCCAAACGTAAACCTCCTTTGTGACGGATGTTAGACAGGAGCAACATTTGCATCAGGATGCTGAAAAGTCTGCTCACTCTTAGGGATCATATGGAACCAGTAAAGTCTTCTGAGCGGTGGAATGCTGATCATCAAGCTGGATGTGATGAAAGGTCCTACGAACGCTGATGAGCCTCTGAATGGATCTGATCCTGGACAGATGGACAGCAGGATCTCATTATTTCTGGAAAACCTTGGCAGAAACGTGAAATGAAAGACCTCAGAGTTTAGAAATCTAACTTGGAAGCTGAAATCTCGTGGAACAGTGGTGACGAACAACCTGAGGATCTAGGAGGACCCCAAGATGTCCACCACCTGCAGTCTACCCGCCCCCGGTGGACGGGTAGACTGCAGGTGCTCAACCTCTGCCCCCTTTGACTCCCAACTACGATGTAGCAGTCTTATGACGTAAAGAGACAATTTTAGAACAATATTAGAGATTAGAAATAAAATCAGTCTACAGGAAAAAGTTGGTATTTATTATGACAGAATAAAGATTGGATGATAAAAATGAGGGTTTTATGACAAAAAAATGACTTTTTATGACAAAAAAGTTGCAATATTGTGAAATTTGAGATTTTAAAACCACGTTGCAATAATCAGAAACCAACATGTCTTTGTCATTTTTACAAAACTTAAAAATTAGGACAAAATGTTTGAAATTTTTGTGGAAGTCAAAATTTTGTCATTTTTGTGAGAAAATGATTTGAGAAATCCGGTTTCATCAGGATTCATGAAAGTTCTGCATGAATCCTGATTTAATTGCTGCTGTTAACTGTTGAAACAAGCATCAACAGTTCCAGCTTTTATCTTTCTCTTTAGCTATAATTATCTTTTTTTCACATAAACACACTCTAAGAGTTCATTTTCTTGCTCCCGGATTTCTTTTTTAAGAAGAAAACAAAAAACACCCGAGTCCAGGAGCTAGCGGGAAATGGTCCACCTCTGAGCTATAACATATGTGCTCCGTGATAATGTCTTTTTGATGCAGATGGTCCTGAGCAACAACATGACAATTTCCCTCAAAATTCAACACTAATTTCAAGCTGCTGGAACGACACTTCCAACGTTTCCTTTCTGGCAACACTGACCAGAGCTAAACTGGAAACTTGTAAAAATATCTTGCTGCACTGACGGACAGTTTTACTGACATTGAGTCATTGTTGTGCAGAATTTTGTGTTCATTTCCATTCGTGGTCATGTTGCTCCTCCTCTCCTCCCAAACCTTCCATCTTCTGACCATCCTGGTGTTCACCTGCACCTGTAGACTGGTTCCCACTGTGGGATGAACACTGGTGTGGTGGACCAGCAGTCCGACCCTCCAACCACCACAGATTTATAGATTCATATCAGATATTTGGAGATTTTTGTCCCTCTCTTCTGTCCTAGCGCCTAGAGACGACTTTGTTGTAAATAGAAGCTATAAAATCAAATTGTATTAATTTATTAATATAAAAACATTGTGACTTTTTAGCCTGAATTAGATATATTTTTTTGTTGGAACATATAAACTTTTTGCAACATTTTGGCATAAAATTACAACAGATGTGAAGTTTCAGATTTTGTATAATTTCTGTGTTTTCACTTAAAAATATATATTTTTTGTTATAAATAAAAGTTATTTTGTTACAAAAATCAGAAGTTCAAAAAAAATCACAAAATGAAAATCAGGAATAACTGAGGTGGAAAGTAACTGGTTTATGTCTAAAAGTCAGGATTTAGAATTTGCAATGTAACGATACAAAGGTGGTTTATGACAAAGGTTGATATTTCTGAAATTTGAGATTTTATGACAAAAATTAATTTTTTTCTGAAATAAAGATGTGATGTTGAAAAAAATCACCATTTCTATCAGAGAAGTTTTGCTTTATTACGACAAGAAAAACAGTTTTTCTGAAACAAATTGCACCTTCTCATCATGAAATTTAATTTTGCTCTAAAAGTCTATTTTTTCTTGTAAAATTACAAATTTAAAAGAACTTTTTTCATTTAAAACCCCCAAAAACCAAGTTATGTTGTGCAATTATAATTAGTTCCACCAAATTATGAGTTTTTAAGTTTTTGACATATTCTCACTTTGTTGTAAAAAGTAAATTTTCTATCAGCTAATTGCAGTTTTTGTCAGAAAATCATATTTATTTATTTACTTTCAAAACAGCAAATACAGAATATGACAAATATAACAGGGGCATAGAAAGTGGATTTTTTTGCTTAAAAGATTTTAATTTTGCAAAATTTGCAGCTTCTCATAAAATTATGTTTTTTTTTCTAAAAATTATATTTTTTCTTTTTAAATCTAAAAAATTGAAACTTTTCAATTTAAAAAACATATTTGAAATGCACTTTTTTGTTCTAAAACCAAGATTTTTGTCATGCTCTGGGTTTCTCAGAAACACCTAGAGGCAAATAGACGCAATATAATTAAAACGGAAAAAAAAATTGTGTTTCTGCTGTTTTTATTTTTATTTTTTATTTTTTGCAGTGTAACAGTAGTCTGAAGGCTCACTGATCTCGGAGCTGCAGGAGGAGGAGGAGGGGGGATTGTGGGGTCAGGGTCCTGGACCTGGGGGGGTAGGGGGGTACACTATGGAGGTGGCTGAAGTTCCCCACCCCCCTGCAGCTCCAGAGACAGCGCTGCATGAGCTCGAGTCAGGATGAAGCAGAGTTCACCAACAGAAGACGCACAAAAACCTCTCCAACAATGAAGTGTTTTCTCTGAAAACTTCTGACACTCCGGATCGGCTTTCGCTCCGAGACGCATCACAATGTCCTCCCTGTCCTTCCTCCTCCTCCGCCCAGCGAGCAGTGGCTGTTGGGAACTCCGCGACCTGAGGAGAAGCTGGGCGGTGGACCGGCGGAGGTGCAGCGAGCAGCGCAGGAAAAGCATCCCCAGAATCCTCCGGCCGCTGCCAAAGTTAACACACGCCAGGGGGATTCGGTATCAAAAGTTTTCCAATATTTGGCTCCGCAAACACCGAAAAAGCCACTAGGAAAACAGCGGCGCAGGAGTTCCCGCTGCCTCTTCAAATACGGAACGTTTAATTAGGAGCTTTTGGGAAATCTTCGCCGCTGGGCCGCGAGGTCCTTCAGCGTTGCCCAAGAGCCGAGCCGCTCTCGGTCCCACCATTGTCGTCTCCCACTTCTTCGATGTGGAAGCAAAAAAAAAAGGAAAAAAAAAAACATCTTGAGTCACACTGTGTAAAGTTTATCCTGAGCTTTCCAAATGTTTTGTCGTCCTCCTATCCTCCGGGCCCCGGGGCCGCCTCAGCCGAGCGCAGGAAGTTACTGTACATGTCACTTAGGAAAACATCTTTAGTCGTCTGTTTATGGAGTTTGTTGAGCTATCATGTCTGCGACCACAGCTGGACTTCATAATTTCTTTAAAGGGGGTGTAAACAAAACACAGTCAGACATTTTCAATTAACTCTGCCTCTTCTGCCAGATTCTGTCTCTGTTGTTCCATCTGGAAGCTGATATTACGAAAGACAACTTAGGGGAAAAAAAAGGGGGGGGGGTTAGTAATGTTTTATTCACATGGATGTTAATTAAAAAGAAAAGCAGTACAAAGGATGTGATTTTCAGTGTCTTACAGGCCACTTTCATTGTATTTTGTCCTTGGAAATCCTCTATTCAGCAGATGAAATGGTGACAGTTGAAGACGCGTCCACCTAATTCCATTAGAAAATTGTTAATCACTGTAAAACTGTGAGAAACTCAGGACTATGGAGCAAAATATTGTGAAAAGAAAGGAGAAGTCTGGGTAAACTTTCCCCATATAGAGACCACAAAACACCTGTGGGTGAACATTCAGGTAGATTTATGAAGTGGCATGGGACAGGAACTGGTAGGACGGATGCATGCTGATGCATTTTATCAACATTTGTATCTTCATAGTGACACTGAATGTGGAAGGATGTAGATTGCGTGGTTTCAGATTTTGAATGGATTACTGAGTATCTTCATCATGTCTGTCTTTTCTCAGTCTCAGATTGTCTCAAATCACTGAATGGTCCTACCATGGTGATGTTGGGTCCAACCAAGTGATGTTGGGTCCTACCATGGTGATGTTGGGTCCAACCAAGTGATGTTGGGTCCGATCATGGTGGTGTTGGGTCCTACTGTGGTGATGTTGGGTCCTACCATAGTGATGTTGGGTCCTATCATGGTGGTGTTGGGTCCTACTGTGGGGACGTTGTGTCCTACCATGGTGATGTTGTGTCCTACCATAGTGATGTTGGGTCCAACCAAGTGATGTTGGGTCCTACCATGGTGGTGTTGGGTCCTACCATAGTGATGTTGTGTCCTACCATAGTGATGTTGGGTCCAACCAAGTGATGTTGGGTCCTACCATGGTGATGGTGGTTCTTCATTATCATCTCCTGTTATCCGTAATCTATATATATTAGTTGTTCTTGGGAGATCCTACCAGGAGCTGTTACCTTGGACATCAAGGATGGAGATTGTCAGCTCATTGTACTTCATCTCCCAACATTTTTGGATTTTAGGTTGTGAAATATCCACGTTTTAGAGTCTACACAAAAAATATCTTTGTGTGTGTCATTGTTTAAATATTTGGTCTAAATGACGGATGCAGAACCTTCATGAATCCTGATGAAACCGGATTTCTGTCCCTTCTTTATTCTAACCTCCTGTCATTTTTCTCTTCTTCCTGCTCTGCTATCTAACCTTCCATCTCGGGGTGTCCTGGCGGCTCTTACCCGGCAGCAGCAGGTGGCTTCTGCTGCCCTGCAGCTCCCAGCTCTCTGCAGCCAAACACAACAGCCGCCGGGCCCACGGGGCCCATGTCAAATAGCTCTGTTAGTGAGTGCACCGAGGTCCGATGGATCATTTTCCTCTTTTCATCTGAAACGCTCGGTGCTGCCGGGTCCTACACAAGCACATTCCCTACTCCTGTGGCTCATGTTAGCATAAGAGGTGGATGTGAGAGAAGAATGGCAGCCATGTCCAGGTAGAACCGAGTCATTGTGTTTTCAGACCTTTACATCACTGCTGAGGTTTTTTAAAATTAATCATGAACTGTTTTCCGGCCATGTTTCTGCTGTCAAACAGGTGATTTATTTATTTTATGACATAAAGGCAGATTCAAGTCTTAAAGTGACTTGCTGAGTTGGTTTTGGGTGTTGAGTCTCATCTTCCTTTGTCTCTGTCCTTTTATGTTGTTACTAACTGTACTTCCTGTTTTACTTTGAAGGTCTGTTTGTCTTGTGTTCTGTTTGACTTCCATAGTCTCACAAGTCCCAGTCAGTTCCACCTGCGTCTCATCAGCCTCTGTCTGTTTTTATGATTTCTGGTCTGTCCCGTTTACTCCCCGTCTCACTGTCTTTTCTCTGGTTTTTGAGGACTCTACTTTGTTTTTAGTTTTCACTTGTGTACTCCTTAAATAACTTTGTTGGGTGCTTCTACCTCCCACTTTCCTGGATGTTGGTCCAAGCACAAAATTCCCTGACGGGACGGGATGGGCCAAACATGAAACGAACCCAGCGCGGGACGTGGAAAACTTTTGGTGGTATTTCTATTATTTAGAATTGTGGGGCGCTCAGTTCAGGAGGGCCCAGGATACTAGGACACTAGCGTTGCATACTACAACACTGGTGTTGCATACTAGGACACTAGCGCTGCATACTACAACACTGGTGTTGCATACTAGGACACTAGCGCTGCATACTACAACACCAGTGTTGCATACTAGGACATTAGCGTTGCATACTACAACACCGGTGTTGCATACTAGGACATTAGCGTTGCATACTACAACACTGGTGTTGCATACTAGGACACGAACATTACCTACTAAACTCTTCTAGGTCCCTGAGTGGGAGCTAACCACGATCAGCAACCAGCTGCTAGCTGGTTAAACCGTATTTGCTTCACTTCTCGAATCATTTGTTGACTATCTGCACTACAAACAGGAAATGGGAGTGCCATGGTTGGTTGTGTGCCAGTCTCAGGTTTCATTGGATGCATTTTAAAACTAGAACACATGCCAGTGCTGGATTTTCTGATATTACTCGTTTAACTGAAGGTTCTAGATCTCGAGAGAATCACATGGTTGGCCGCATCTTGACACCTCCTCCTGGGCGGGTTTGTGCTAATTATTGAGCTTTGTGAGCATATTAATGTATACATGCTCCTACAAAAAATATCTGAGTTTTATGTGGCATTTATGAATCAGCAACAAGTTTGGCGTGAAAACGTGATCTATATGTACATCTACAAAGGTCTCTCCAGATGTTAGGTGCTAGTTGGACCTTTCAGGGGGACGTCTCTTCAGGAGCACTCCGTGGTGCATCACTTTGTTTCCAAGTTTTTTTTAAAAGGAAAACTAAATCCATATTAAGAAACTACTTCATCCATTGTTTTGTCAGTGTCAGATTCTTCTGGATGTTTCATTTAAACATCATATTGAAGTGGAAGTGGCAAAGACAGCAGCGTGAGCGCCAGTTGAAGCCTTCGTGAAGCGGCGCTCGGCGAGGGCACCGCTGCTTCTTTTGCTTGGATATTCTCGCCTTCGCTCTCTCGCTGACATTATATATTGTAAAACCCAGCTGGATGCAGCGAGCACGTGGAGGTTTTCAGGATGCTTTTACACAGTTTCTGGGAAAGTAAAATAAATCCACAACTTAGGTGGATGTGGACCTGGCAGTCCTGAAGAACGTAGAAGTGATCATAGCGATGATATGAAGCACTGCTTGAGGTGTTCTACTGAGCTTCTAGTCTTCACTCTGCTCTTAACTGGACTTCTGGCCTTGACCAAACAACTGGTTTAGTGTGGGACGTGAGTGTATATCTCCATGTGGCATGTTAATGTATCCCAGGACTTTCATGTACACCCAACCCAACCTGGCCAAATATAATTCATTCACTCTGTCCACGGCTTCCTGTGAATAGGAGTCATCAGAATGTGCCGACGTCTTTTCATGTCCCAGTGTAAACAATGGAGCAGCTCCAGCTCCGAGCATGAAAGGAAGCCGAGGAGAGTACCTGGAGTCCAGTACCATATAATATACAGAATATACGATCAACGTGTCGTCCAAAGTTCAGCTAGAATGGACCGAAGTAAAGTGGATGGATGCCAGTTACCTGCAGTCAGGTCAATGTCTCTGATGACACAGAGGTCCACTGGTACCTTCAGGATGTGCTGTCAGTCTACGACCTTCACCTACGGTCAGCGACCCCACGAACCAGATCCTGAATACGAAGCAGCTGAAATCTCCCGCAGAGTGGACGGTTTCCCCAAAAGACAGATTTACGATTCTGCCTTGAAGCTACAACGTAGGTGTGAACCTGACGGCGTCGCTACAGCGCAGCCTGACGTGCACCTCTGAACATGTGACCACGCGTCAGATTGATTTGCTCTTCTCTAGATTCCTCACAGCTATTTCTTCTCTGTCGTCTTCAAGTCTGGTAGAACGATAGTCTGTCAGCTCCAGCGCATGTAAAATATCCTCTCTTTGCTCCGCTGCTTTCTCAGCTACTTACAGAGCCACCTAGTGGTCGATGGTGGTATTACAGAACAACGCGAGCAATAACGCAGACGTAGAAAGGCCAGAAACACTATTCATAATGGTAATTTTATTTCATGAGAAAAGGTGAGTTGGTTTTAGATTTTACAAGAAAAAAATTGGACTTTTAGAACAGAAGTCTCAAATTTATGACAGGAAGATTTTAAAGTAAAAACAAAATCACTTTTTTTATAATGACGTGTTATATTAGTCATTTTCTGCATTCTCTATTTTTCATGATTTTGTGAATTTTATCTTATGACAAAAAGCTGTAACTGCACGACAAAACTCCTGGTTTTGGAACCAAAAGTTCCTTTTTAAATATTTTTCTTTCTTCTTCATCTTTTTTTAAAACAAATAAGTTCTTTAAATGTATATATATATAGACAAAAATTCACTTTTGTCGACAAAATGTCATATTCCATATTTGCCATTTTACAACAAAAATTCCTGATTTTGGTACAAAAAGAATTGCAATTATATAAAATTTGCAATTTTACAACTAATTTCTATCATTTAATGTCACAAAGTCACAAGTCATTATTTTGAGAAATTTGTGATTAGATGATAAAAGTCTGTTTTCAAACAAAAAACTAAATAACAGTTGTGATGTTACAAGAAAGTTTTTTGATTTTAGAAGAAAAGTCTCACTGTTAAAATTGCTCTAGCTGCAAAATTTATGATTATAAGACAAAAGTTCCTTTTTTTCCTTATTTTAACTTTTCTTAAAATGTCATATTCTATATTTGCCACTTCACAACAAAAAAATGATGATTTAAGGACAAAAGTTGCAACTTTCCAGTTGTACTTTCACACTGACCAAAGAGCAAACCAGTCCAACTTATTTATACAGCGTCTGTTTCCAACAAGTCGTCTCCAGGTGCTTCTGAAACCAGATCATGACCCCGAGCACATGGAGAAGCTGAAAACACTGGTATAAAAATATATAACGTGGTGCAAAAATCTCCAAATATCTGCTATGAATCTATAAATCTGTGGTGGTTGGAGGGTCGGGCTGCAGGTCCACCACACCAGTGTTCAGGTAACACTGGGAACCAGTTTACAGGGCAGGTGAACACCAGGATGGTCAGATGATGACCATTTTTAAATCTAACATGAGCTGGTTTGTTCAGACCAGAAACAGGATCTTGAAATATAATCCTCGGCCAAGTCCAGGAACCAGCTGGAAACCTGACAACACGAGAATGACCTTCAGTGGTAACCATGGTGATGATGTGGCCCAGGATCAAACGCTCGTTCCGAGGAAGCGTTGCACAGGTTCACTTCCATCTTCTCCTGCGGAAAATGAAACGGGACCTGTGCGTATAGTGGCCGTTAGTGGCCCCTGGTGGTCAGTCAAAGACCTGCAATTTTCTTCATTTTTCCAGCGTAAAACACAACAACATGAACCTCCAGAGGGACAAAGCGGCTCTTTTATTAAAGATAGCCGACCTTCATGCCCCCATGTGGTCAGTAGTGGTACTGCTGCATCGACCTTTCGACCTTTCTGTGAATTATATGACACCACAAAAATCATTTCTGGACGTGTTTTGAAGCAACGAGGACGTTAGGGAGGGACCCAGTATCTTTCCACGACTGCGATCGCTCATCCGCAGGTGTTTAATAATCGGATTAGTACGCGAGCAAAACGAGGAATGTTTCCTGCGCCAGCTGTGAATCCTGAAGATGGATGTGTTCTTCATGAATGCCCGATGACAGGCTTTATCTCCCCGAGCTCTCACCTACGTGGTGCCTCCCGGAGACTCTGAAAGCCTTTTTTTTGTTTTGTTTCTTCAAACATGACAGTCAAGAAGAAAGAAACAACCTCCCAGCCCTGCCTGAAGCTGGACCGAGCCGAGGAGTAGGAGTTTATCTAAAATCCCAAGCATAACAAGGCCAGCGGGGATGGAGCATGACGAGGAAGGGCCCCTTCCAGGTTTGATCCCCCTCCAAGAGTAACTTGGGTAACCTTAGCCAAACAACCCACCCTCGTGCTCCTCTATGTTCTTTATCCCTTCCAGAGTGTGTGGAGGAAACCAGCGCTTTGTAGGCTTCTGGGCCGAACGGATCATCATGGACATGTTTTAAGAGACGCTGCGAGGATCCTTTGAAAATGTTGGCT
Source organism: Arrhamphus sclerolepis (assembly GCA_037176975.1). NCBI lineage: Eukaryota > Metazoa > Chordata > Actinopteri > Beloniformes > Hemiramphidae > Arrhamphus > Arrhamphus sclerolepis. The sequence continues at coordinate 1,869,134 of JBAMYA010000015.1, read as the reverse complement.
TAGCGAGGTTGAGCTTTGCTGACGCCCACAAAGACGGATCCCCCTCTGAACTCCCTCTGGTGCAAGTGCTGGTGGTCATTTCTGGAATACATCCATGGCTCTGAAATATATAATATAAAGAAATAAATGGTATTTTCCTTGGAGATGACTTGAACTGAAGGAAGATGAAGGTGGAGGAGGTAGTGGTATTTCAGTAGCTTTTGTTGTGACACTTTATTGCAAAGTGACTGAATAATACTGATAAGACGGTAAAAATCGTACGGTGGGAACCACTCACACAGATGCTTTTATCTCGAGTCGTAGGGATTATTGTAACCTCCTGCTTTCGGGTCGTCCCAGAAAAAGTACATCACACCTTCAGTTGCTCCAGAATTCTGCTGCACCTGTACTGATGAAGACCAGGAAGTGGGCCCATATTATACTGGTTTTAGGATCGCTGCATTGGCTCCCCGTGTTTCAGGATTGATATTAAGAGTCTTTTAGTTGTTTTTAAATGTCTTAATGGTCTTGGAGCCTCTTATCTATATATATATATCTATATCTATCTACATATATATATTAGGGGTGGAGCCAAACCAGAATACGGTATTCGGAAAGGCACAAATAATGTGTTTTTTACGAATACTTATTTTGAACAAATACTTTAAAAAATATTTGTATTCGGGAACAAGAAAAACTTTCTGTCCAAAGCTGCGTTTCCTCATGAGACCACAGTGTCCAGATGAGTGAGTGACGTTCAGGAGTCGGGGGAGTGAAAGAG
>JBAMYA010000015.1:1826647-1841505 GCA_037176975.1 Arrhamphus sclerolepis | reverse complement strand
GAGAGAGAGAGAGAGAGAGAGAGAGAGAGAGAGAGAGAGAGAGAGAGAGAGAGAGAGAGAGAGAGAGAGAGAGGATGGCTGGGAGGATTTAGAGCCGGCAGCGTCTTTTCCCGTCCAACACAACAAGCTTATTACGTTTCTGTCCACGCGCTTGGAAACGGATTTACGCGCAGAGGAACGGAGGTTTGTTTTTCTCCTTTATTGCTCTGCTCTCTCCCTCCATCAACCCTCTACTGTCTGCATCCATCCCTCCACTCTCTCGTCTCTTCAGCTGGCTGCTGTTGTATTTTTGTTTTTTTGTTCTTTTTTCGGCTACAGGTCGTTTTTATCAGCGGTGATGTTGGCGGGTGATTATCCATTAACGGTCGAATTAACCTGCTGATGGAGGGGGGAAGGGGGTACACAGACAGTGTGTGTGTTGGAGGGGGGAGGGAGGGGGTTCATGGTTCTGATCCTGGTTGGGTTCGCTGGAGCGGCGGGGGAACAATGAGCCCAGATATGCGTCCAGGTGGATGGAGTGTTTCAGGGATGACATCCACGGACGCGCCGTCCATTAGCATGCTTCAGTCACGTGGGGCTCAGCGGGAGCTCCGTGGAGGCTCTGCCGCCTCCAGCTGCAGCTGAGGCGGCTCGGATGCGCGGACGCGTCTGCATGGACCCGACGGTTAAATCTGCTTCGTCTGATGTGCGCGCCTGTCATCTGTTCACTGGAAACGCGCCGGCGCGCGCGTGTGAGTGTCTGGGTAATCATGCCGAAATCCGGAGGCGCGTGAACTTGTTTACGAGTCTGTATCAAAACAAAAACAACAACAAGATAAATAAGAGAAAATGAGGCGCGCGCGCGTAAATATAGAAGAGATGGATGTGGAAGGGGGGCGGGGGAGGGGAAGTGGGGGCTTTGCGTCTTTTGTTTATTTTGCAGGGGAACTGATCATTAATTCTAAACCCAGTACTTTTGAGCTCCTTTCTTCAACTCTTTATTGATTCTTTATGTTTATAATGAGTTTAGCAACAATGGGGCGGGATGGTCTGTTACTAGGACACCCTAGACGGTGGATTCTGTGGAAAGTGATCTGTTTTATGGTATCCGGAGGGAATTTAAGATGTGTTTTCATGAACTCTTTAACGAGTGCTTCTGGATTTTCAGAGGGATTTTCTGGGATGCCTGAGAAGATGATATTGTCGCGCATACTCCGTGTTTGTAAGTCTAATATTGTTTCTTTCATGATTTTGTTGTCCTTTATTAGCGAGTCCATTTGTTCTCCAATAGTTTTAACGTTAGTTTGAAGAGATTTGTTCGTCTGCTCCAGTTTTTCTATATGACTGTGAGCGAATTCTAAACTTGAGCGGAGATCTTTGATTTCATTATGCAAAGTGACCAGCAGGTCCAGTTTTTTATTTCTAGACTCCAACACACTAACTTCTATATCTGTTGTTGCAAGGTCGCTTGTGTCCGTGGACAACGTCTTTTTTCTTTTGTTCGGGTTTGGTTCTTGTTGGTCGCAGACAGGATCCAAATTAACGCTGTTTAACTGTCAATAAAGCTCTCTAAATCCGATAGTTCTTCCTGCATAAAGCGAGTAAATCATGGCAGTGCAATTTAGGTAGTTGACAAAAAGACAAAAAACGAATTATGCTCCCGGTTACTTCAGAATACTTAAAAATATTTAATCAATATCGGTCGCTGTCATATCTCTCTATCCTCTCTCTGCGCCTTCATGCAAGATTCAGTGTGGCTCCACCATAGTAGTAGGTAGTTCAGCACCTTCAATTGCAATCACTGTTCCTGTCTCCCCCCCATCTGGGGCCACCATCTGGAATCCAGCTCACAAGCGTGTACAGCAGTGATACTGGAATGTCAGCGTCACTGCTGTACACGCTCCTGAGCTGGTTCTGTGAGTCAGTCTCCTCTTCAGTCTTGACATACAGCTTGATGTATGTATGTACATGTATGTTTGAACAATGAAATGAAGCCAAGGGACGTCAAAACAGAACTTAGAAGGCAAAGAGAGATTATCAAAGTAAAACAGGAAATACAGTTAAGAGTAACAGAAGAGAGAACAGGGCATACAAGAAAACCAGATAAAACTCAAGAGAACCTAGAAGAAAACTCAAAAACACAAAGCCAAACCCAGATCCTAACACTCAGTTTCTGAAAGGAGGTTGTTTTCATGTTCTTTCTCAGGGTTAAGTTATTTCTTTTTCTGAAACTGAAACACAAAACCCGCTTTTGGAAATAAAACCCTTGTTATTAATCATGTAAGCAAATGAAGGAGTCCTGTGCTTACTAGTCTCTGTTACATCGGGCTTTAACATATTTTCACTGTTTGTACAAAATTAGGTATTTAATTGAACCCAATCAAACAAATACTTGTAGGAAAAGTAAATAAAAAATATTTTAATTACTTCTTATTTAATGTTTTTTTTTATTTTTTTCAAATAATCCTTTGGCCACATATAGAAAAAAACATGAAGTTAATTAATTGATCAATGAATTCATCCTGGTCAGGAAACATTTTCATTATTAGGCTCATGGTTGTGCATGCAGTTGTGTGTGTTCAAACTGCTTCATTGATTTATTTTTCTTATAAGCAACAACAACAGCTACTCCTGAAGTACAACACAATTTGCAACTGTAACCCAGGGGCATGCAAATACAGACACATTACTGAGAGCAGCAGTATGACAACGACACCCCATCATCGCTGTTTCCCTGTGAGCTTTATGTAAATATTGACGAGTAGCTGAGCTCAGTAACTGCAGCTGAGCTACAGCGCAGGAGTTGTCAGTTTTCAAGTTTCATTTCCTTTAACATATGTTGTGGAATGAGAGGATGGAAATAATAACAAGACTCGCAAGAAATTTCCCTGAATGACATTTTACTTCAAAGACAGCTTCGGTCCATCACTTAGTTGTTTTTTTTTAGTTTTAGTTGTCTTAGTTTCTTTGCCCTCCAGACACATGAAATTACATGAAAACATGAAACTCGCTCCTATTTCCAAAAGTTAAAATGAACTTGATAGTTTTTACAGTTTTTTTTTCTTTTAATATATTCTCATGGCAGATGACAAATAATACACTAAAGGGACTGAACTCTAATAAGTGCAACATTAAATTAATGGTGACTATTGTTAAATTTGTGTTCTAATATCTGCTGCTCAAAAGAATCAGAGAACAAAATTACTTGTTGACATTTATTTTTTAATTGCAGAATATTTTTTGGCCGAAGGTCCATTGATCTGACACCGACAAGGGCATGAACAAAGAAGTCTGTTTCTACAGTGTCTTTATTACGGAAGCCCTAAAGGGTCATACATGCATACATTTTTATTTCCACCGTTTTCTCGTGATAACGAGTTATTTTTCCTCTGTTTTCCTGTGATAACGAGATAATTAATTTGAGATCTCAAGAAAACTAAGAAAAAAAGTCTGCACACTAAGATCCATGCAAACAAGTGTATTTTTCACCAGGCTTTCGGTCTATCGACCTTAATCAGGGCATTGCAATGCCCTTGAGATCTAAATTAATTATCTCGTTATCACAGGAAAACGGGAGAAATAAAATGTATGCATGTATGACCGTTTAGGGCTTCCGTACCTTATACCTAAAAGGAGGGCTTCTATTTCTTATGGGCGTTGTCCCTGCCTCACCTGATGAAGACACCTAAACATGTCAGTGTTTTGAGTTGTCTGTTCCTGTTCGTTGTTCTACCTAAACAATGAGACTCAAGGCAGCAACTTTAAGCAGTCAGAAGTCAACAGAATGTGAAAAACATGAAGGATCCTACTCCAAAGTAGTTGCAAAATATAGAATCGTTACAGAAACATTGAAGTCATTTGATCAAATCTTAACTATCAAGAATAAAACTGTGTTGAACCAGACTTTAAAGGGGACTAAACTGCACCTTTGAATCTGACCAGTATGCTGCTGTACACGTGTTTTAAATGGAGATTTAACATTAGTTGATGTTTAATCTTTGCAATGTACAGACAAGTACTGGATTACTTTAAAAATAATGAAAACATAAAAACAGGAATATTCAAAAGCTTAAGGTTATACTCTTTAACTGATCTGTTGACTGTTTTGACTTCAGGTAGTGTTTTTTTCTCTCTTTTGAAGTGAGAGAAAGAAATTCCAAGGAAATCAGATAATGTTTACATTTATCTGGACTGCCCACTTTTTCATGTCAAATTATCCCAAAAAGAACAATAATTTTCTTCAGCACACATGACAATTTGTATAAACCATCATGTGACCCTGTAGTGTCATGAGCTCTAAGGCATCGACTGCTACCTAAAGGTAAAAAACCAAACCAGCATTCCATGAAATGTTCTGTCATTACTGTTTTCCAGATGAAGCTCCTGTGCAGGAGCCATCAGCTTTGATAACGTGGGTCTGAGAACGGAGCGATGCCCTGGCAGTTTGGAAAGGTGACAGCCTCACAGATGATTAAATACAGACTGACTGGTAATTTATTCCAAAATGCTGCAGTCGAACATATGCTGTGAAGAAAAAAAAAGTTGTTTCTTCCTCTCAGAAATTTTACTGCACACTTAGTATACTTTAAAAATAAAAATGAATATTAATGTGAATGGACAAATCCTTTTCCCCACCCCGACCCCCATGTGCTCGGGGGTCAAGTTCTGGGTTTCTTAAGCGCCTAGAGATGAAACAGGCGCTATATAAATAAACTGAATTGAGTAACAGAAGTGATATGACTAACAAAAACAACAATGATGTCTATGTCTTCCATTAATTTAAAAACATTTGTTTTGAACTGGCTTGCTTTAAATATACATGTTTTGTCTTGTGTGACATACAGTATAGTTACCCATTTTAATCCTTTTTGACCAAAGGCTTAAAATATTTGCTAAAACCACCATCCCCCTCTTTTATTGTAAATAATTAAAAGTTTTCTTTGTGTTTGCGAATGTCATCTTCTTCTTTCTTCGTTGATGAAATGGCTTCTTATGGGACCCCTCGACTACACAAAAGACACTTAAATCTGAGATATTCTGTTTCTGCGAGATTTGAAAAGCTGTAAGTAAGATATATAAGTAATATTCAAACCAATCCAGGGCTGTGCCAGAAAGTGCAATCCAGGTGTTCATTAGCTCAAGTCATATACTGTGTGCTAACGAGCAGCTATGGAGCATGCTGACACATGTGCAAGCCACAAAGGAGAGCTCTATGATTGGTTTACTGCAGTATATCTGGAAGCAGCGCCCCTCCCTGGAACTCTCTGGGTGCCAAGCCAAAGGATAAGTCACTTTGCAGAGAACTGGGAGGACAAGTGATGACCCAAGTCCAGTGTCCAGAGATGAGTGATGCTCTACCATCCAGGCACCTCCATATACAGGTCTTCAGCTTTCTCCCTTTGCCAGATTGTGCCACTTTTTGAAGTTCACTTTCCAGCCCTGACCTCCGTTTCCGTTTGACTTGTATTACTGTTCTTTCAACCTGTCTTGACCGTGCAAGTCTGCAGGGCTTTGAGTGACAAACAACTGAGGTTAATTTGCGAATATCAATAGGAGAGAAGCAGTCTAAGTAAGAACCAGTAGGTACAGTAAATAAGTTAGAACCAAGTCCAGTGCAGGGTCCAATGTTAAGGATTTTTCCTGCTTGCCCAGTCAGGCAAGTACTTCTCAAATCTACTTGCCCCATCTAAATTCCTACTTGCCCTGCCTAAGAGGTTATTTTCCTGGTGGTCTGTTGACTGTAGACGACACTAACAATTCTTCCTTCAGAAAGCAGTATTTATTTTTTATTAGTCATTACATTTACTGGTACATAGCAGAGCATCAGTGTGTGTGTGTGTGTGTGTGTGTGTGTGTGTGTGTGTGTATGCATGTATGCTACACCCTCCATGATCTTTCTGAACACATGAGCCACCTGCTTAAAGAACAATCACTGTTGAAATCTTGGACAGGAGGGCCTTCAATACTCGAAAACATCAGCTTAGACAACAGTTGTACAGACAGCTGTCTCCTCCAATCAGATGTTATCCTTTTCATGGCACTGAAGCCTTGCTCACATGCTGCAGTAGACAGTGGCAGCACCAGGATCAGCTCAACAACCATCAGGAGGTTGGAAAGTCTTTTTTTGTTCTGGGTCAAGAAGAAAACCCTCCCCTTGCTGGCTCTGTGGCAAGGACTCTATCAGCACCTTGGCAGCTGGCCATTCAGAATACTTTGCCTTCCTGCTATTGCATCCATTACGGTCCAGTACTTCAGCAAAGTGGCCAGTAACTAGATGGAGGAAGGCACTGCCATAGTGGGCCAAGTCTTGCTTGTCTTAGGGCCACTCTCTCGGATCTGCAACATTGGAAGCTTCCTTCAAGACTTCATCTGTCTCAACATCCTTGAAGCGCCCAAACAGTCTTTCATGGACATTGTCAAGCAGCTCCTTTGTAATTCTGTGACAGAAGTAGAAAAAAATGAATGACATGATTTGGGTTGGGAATGACATCAGTGGCAGCATCTGACACTGATGACGGTGGCTGCCTGCATTTGTTTGAAGTAAAGCTCCCAGATGTCATTGTATCACTTCATCACTTCAATAAATCTGGGAACAATATAAAATTAGGTGCTGTGGTCAATGCTGGAAAAGCTTAATGAACTGTCTTGTCTCCTGTCTCTTGCCCTGTTGCTCTTAGAATTTAGCATTAGCTTGTAGTTCTGCAGCTGTGCAGGTAAGTATACAGAAATGGAGCTTTTGAGTTAACAGTTAACATGAATGTTGATTACTCACCTCCGGCATGCTTGATCTGAACCGTATTTTGAGCCAACGTCAACAAATTTGATTCATAACAGATGCATTTATATTTCTAGTACTTTATTATAAATAGTCAAAAAGGAGAACACGAACTGCCAACTAATTGTGTATTTGCCTTTACACTTCTTCAGAATGAAGTTACACATGAAACTGTAAACGGCTTTCTTTGCATCTAGTCCCACGACCTTTAACCTGTTTTTATCCATAGGCTCTATTACATGAAGTCTACCTCTAATGGTGTCTTGTGTCTCTGCTTTATAAAACCTGTCTGGTCCAAATTAATTATTTCTGGCTCATTTCTTTTTTACATACACTTGCCCTGATGGTCATAAAGAATCTATAACCTTGTTAAGGACATTAATTTGACGATAGGTAGAACATTCAGTTGTAGAACACAAATTGTCCTTTGCTTCTTTGGAACATAAACGCACTCTGTCATGAGCTTGAGATTTCACCACTTGTTGTCACGTGGTAAAAAGAGTGAGTGTTTCCCTTTGAGATTTTAATGCTCTGTGGTAGATCTGTCTGTACCTGGGGACCTGCCAGACTTTGGATCAGATTATTTAATTTATGTATTTGTTCCTGAGTCATTGCCGTTGTTAGGGTTGTAATATGTTTCAACACATTATTGCTTTGGTCTGTGGCCCCCTTATTTTGTACAATGTGTCTGCCTGTTGTTCTTTCATCTTGTTTGCTAATAGCTTAGCAGCCCTAAAGTCTTCTTGTCCAGATTTTTTTTTTATGTCTTTCTAGTACTTTTAATTTTGACTGCAAGATGTTCTATTTCTTCAGCTGTATATTTTGCAGGCACATTGTTCTGGAAATTATTTTCCCTCTTAGAAATGCTTTGCATTAGTCCCTTTAGCTCCACTGTATGTAGTTTAAACTTTATGTGCCATTGTTTTCATAAAAGCTTAAATAGGCGCAAACCTTTCTTAAAATTTTCACAAATGACCTCAAGATGTCAAAAGGTCAACTTAATGGGACATTTTGAATGAAACTACAGTCATGACAAAATCTCTTAATACCTGCCATTAGTTAAAATTTAGTATGCAAATGATGACTTACAATATGACGTATGCTGACGTAGGTTGTCAGTCATCTGGGGACTCTCAAAGGCTTCAATCAAGGCACCTGGACTTTGTTTTTGTTCTTGATGTTAGAATCTTTGACCAACTGCAAATCACACCAAGTGCCTCAATCAGAGTATTGGATCTTTCATTTTCCTTCAGCCAAAAGCCAACAACAGATAATGTAACACTGGACATTTTAATGACACTGAAGTGTTGTTTGTACGTTTCTGTCCATGTTTGTTACACAGAGAATTCATTTGTGTGTGTGACATTACTGGTTCTGTTGTTGCAAAGCTACAAACACACCCCAATGTAGCCATGGCGATATCACCTCTCTCTCTCTCTCTCTCTCCTCTCTCCCTTTCTCTCTCTCTCTCTCTCCCACTCTCTCCCTTTCTCTCTCTCTCTCCCACTCTCTCTCTCTCTCCCACTCTCTCTCCCACTCTCTCCCTTTCTCTCTCTCTCCCACTCTCTCTCTCTCTCTCTCTCTCCCACTCTCTCTCTCTCCCACTCTCTCCCTTTCCCTCTCTCTCTCCCCCACTCTCTCTCTCTCCCTCCCTCTCTCCCTCTCCCCCTCTCTCCCTCCCTCTCCCCCCCCCCCCCCCTCTCCGTGTGTCTCCCTCTCTCTCCCTCCCTCTCTCTCTCTCCCCCTCTCTCTCTGCTACACTTTCAACTTTCCATTAGCTTTTCAGCCGAAGCTCCTCTAGATGAGCTTTGTGGTTGCAATAATTTTTTCCCCAAAGAGTAAGGGAGAGGAACATGAGGAAAAACTAGCATCTGCTGGGATATCAACTTGCATAAGTCTGAGAGAAAAAAAAAAAAAGAAGCAAATTTTGGAAAATTATGACACTGTCGATTAATATATAAACAGAGAATTTGACTGTGTTTATGTATCGTTTGTATAAATTCTGTATATATCAAACAACAGCAACTATTGCATATTACAATAAACTAGACATTGCTCATCATGTGTGATGGTGGCTACACATGAATCATTGCGTATCTAGGTGATAATGTTTATTACACCATTTTTACCGTTTTTAAAAGTTACATGCATGATGATGAACTGGACTGAATTTGTACTGGACTGATGGTGTTGCCATCGGGGGTCAAGCTCTGGGTTTCTAAAGCGCCTAGAGATGACTTGTAGGCGCTATATAAATAAATTGAATTGAATTTGAATCGCAATAAAAAAGGAGCAGCTGACTCTAGTGTCTGCCATAACCTACTGCTTTGAAACCAAGCATTGGGTTTTAAAACATGTTGTAATCACTATAAATTGAATGGCATCATGAAAAGATCTAAAGGAGTGATTTTGAGATAAGGCCTAGACAAAACAAAATACATTTTCAGACTGTGACTCTGTGTAATTGTTTACTTTACCAGTGTGTTCTTCATGTTTCCTCAGTGTGTATTATCAGCTGCCCTGTGAGACAGGATTTTCACAGCAGCTCCCAGTGGGCTCCACACATACAGCTACTGAAGCCTTGTTAGAGCTTATAATGAGCCATAAAAGTGCTCAGCTGTATCGAACATGCATGTGAATATCACCTGTCTACAGACAAACACACACAGTTATCCCCCAGGATCAAATAAAGCCATATTGTCCCTGGTCTGATTGCTGTGATAATTAATGTAGCATATGACCAGAAAAAACACACCGAGACCAATTATACCAGAGAGTGAAAAAGACAGGATGAGACGGAAAGAAAAATAGTGAAGAGAATGGGAGATGGCATGGAAATAGAAGGTTAAGGACTAAACTTAAAAAAGAAATATAGGGGGAACTTTATGGAAGAGTTACAGTTAGCAGAAGGTTCATTTGACATATATAAAAATAAACACCATGAGCACTGAATGCAAGACCTTTATAGTACTTTGAAGAACAGATTAATGTGGTTTCACTGGTGTAGAGAAGTTTTGGGATCATACCATGACTTCTCGATCAAATTAATGTCCAAGCCTTGGACATAGAAGATCACATAGCCAGCACCCAATCCACTAACTGCAATCTAAACTGTTTTCTATCTAAGTGCAATTTTTAAATCTCAATTTTAAGTGCAATATATGTAGCTACACAACATCAGCCTTTCATGCCAACTGTGGATATATTCAATATGCATTCTACATATGTCTGTACTCTATATTTTATTTTCTCTCTTACATTATTTTATTATGCAAAATACTTGTATTTTGTTATTTTCTGTTTCTTATTTAAGATTTTGCTTTTGTTTATGTTGCAATAACAATGTGAATGGCCCGCTGTGGGACGCTCATCTTACCTTAAGAAATTTAAATGTTCTCTCTCAACCACAGAAGCTCAAAAGGAAACATTTACTGTCTTTGGGACTGCTTCAGTTGGAAAAGAGCACTTGGCAATCTACACAGATTAGAGAAGAATTATCCCATTCATCCATCTTTATTTCTGCCCAGTTTCATATCTTGGCAATTTCACATGCATTTGCATCTAATGCAATTACATAGACAATGACGTTAACTTTGATTGGATAACGCCCAGACACCTTAATTTGCATAATGTTAAGCAAAGCTCAACTGATTCCCATAAAAGCCCTGATTTCCATAAAAAGACTGTTCTATAGATTGGAACCCAGGACAGCAAATGTACAATTACCTTGTGTTATTTGTGGAAACAGCTAATAGTCGAGGCAAGAGCGCTTTCTATGAAGGCACATGGAGTAGCATATCCAATAACATCAAACATCATAGAATAGCATCAATAACCCTCATCTTCTAGATATAAATTTAATGGGCCTTGATAAAGACTTCAGGGGTCTTATAAGAATGTAAGGTGGTATGAGCTCATTCATGTATTCTGCAGCCAGATCAAGCATTTCATTATGGAAAAAAAAAGAGCTGGATATTGTTGTCCATACTTTATAATATGGAAGAGTATTAGGGCTACTGAAGAAAAGAAAAATAGAATTCTGAGAAGAAAAGTCAGAATTCTGACTTTTTTTTCTCAGAATTCTATTTTTCTTTTCTTCAGTAGCCCTAATACTCTTCCATACTATGAACTCACTTCATGGAATAAAAGATTATAAACTACATCTTATGTGTACTTATGTGCAAATGTGTTAGGATGCGGTGCTGGGAAGGACCTCAGGGTTGGTTATGTTTTGTTTTGCCTTCTCTTCAGGCAGTCTGGAGCTGCTGCAGAGACTGCAGGGCGGAGCGCTAGAGCCCACCACCTCACCTGTGCAAGCCTCCCCACCTGCAACCATTTGCAATCACCTGCACTGTGCAAAAAACCCAAGAATTCCTGCCCAAATATTACAAGATATGAATGAAATACGGTGATATCCACATGGGATACTCTCCGAAGACATATTGAAGTAGATTTCATGTTCGGAGCATGCCAAACTCTGACTATGGGAACACTTTTATACTTGCCATATCCCGGAGTTAATTTCTTCCCGTATACTCTACAAGATCCGCCTGCCATATTCGGACAGCAACTCTAACCCAACGTCTAAAATGTCGCATCAGATATGGACACCTGTCTTATGTTGAGATGATCCATTACTCACATCCAGTGCTGAGATATTACCACTACCCACACTTCAAGTCCAAACACTAGTTGTGTCTTTATCACGATATTCTATTGGTATGTAACACCATTGGTATTTTGATTCTGAAAACTGCACCGATACTCCCTGCAACCAAACTTTGAGCCCTGACACTATAGAGGTTTTTAATTCTGAATACTGCATTGATTCCCTCTGCAACCATATTTCAAGTCCTAACACCATCTGTTTTTTGATCCAGAATACTGCATTCACATACCCTTCAACCATATTGTAAGTCCTACAAATTATTTTAGCAGTCTGTATATTTCATGATAATACCTCTACCATTCATGGCCCATAGCGGGACTCACCATACCAGTCCAGTCCAGGCCAGTGCAGTGCAGTGTCCCCAACTCTATACTAGGTCCACTCCTTTTTCCTTCTACACCATTTGTCTCATCTAAAAATTGCTGCTCTACTTTGTAATATTTATCTTGATATTCTCTATCTTCAAAAAAAAAAAAAAACTTAGTACAAATAACTTTATTTTTGTACAACGCAAACATTTTATACACACAGTGCACACACAGACACACAGAATTATACTAAAAATATGTCAAATAAATAAAAAGGTAAGAACTGAATGAGGTAGGAACATTATGAACATGTCTAGAACAAGGTAGGAAAAAACAAAAAAAAAACACACCACAGAAAGAATATGTCTTACGCATTTCCACTGGGGTCTTCTTCCACCTTGTTCTCGTGCAGATAGACAGATTTTCTGTCTGAAGTGGGAGGAGCCTTTTTAAGAAACGTCCACTCTCTGTGCTTTCGTGAGTGGATCTTGGCTCGACGCCCTTCTTTCTACTTTTGTCTCAGGCCTTCTGGCAGGTTTCCATAATCGTGGACAGCTGTGTTGCTCGCCACATGTGGAGACAGTCTTGTCCTCGTCGCTGACAAAACTGGGATGAGCCCCACAGATACACCCAGTCCTCGGGAGAGAGGATCCTCTGCCCCACTTTGACCCGTTTCTTGAAAAGCTGCGTGACAGATATGAGGAGGCAAATCAACCAAACATGTTGTATTCACAAGTTTACAGATGTTAAACACATGTGGGTACCTACCTTCACCTAATGCGGCCCACAGGCCAATATCCTGACAATTACCAAAAAACCTAAAATATTGACATAAGGGGTTTCTGAGTGACAGTACAGTATATGCAATGTGTTCTGTGTTCATTTTTATTTTGTCGGATCTGCCCTAAAATCCGCAGAACAGAAATCCGTCCCCAGGACGGAGAACTTTAAGCCCTGTATATCTGGTCTCCCTTGGGTCCTATTTTTCAGTAGTGAGCACCTCTTAATATCCCTTACAAGAACAGGTATTTGATAATTACCATGATCAATAAATATAACAGTACGGGGCAGGACAATAACTGTCTCTCTCTCTCCTGCTGGTAAGAGTCTTCCTCCTTGATCCCCTCCAGGTCTTGCTTCCTACTGGACTTGTAGGACTCAAAAACCCTGTTGCAATTATTCTATTCAAGTTAGAGTAACATTATATTTCTATATTCTTTGTATATGACAAGGAGATGTATACTTCATCCATATTTAATTACATATGCTACATGTCAACAAAACCTTACATGTGCACTGGAAATTGTCCGTATTTTCTAGCGGTTATAGAGTTAAGATACGGCTTTGAGGGGATACATGCAGTCAATATATGACAAATCTAGAAGTTCCATAGACCTAATCAGTATTCTACAACAATACTGTAATTAGATATACAAAACAGATACATGGCAAAATTGAAAATGCTTCCCATATCCCAATACAATATATTGTCTTCATGTTGCATACTGGGTTCATATTTGACCAGATTTGGTGCATCAGAGACGTCCGTATTCTAGACAGAATCCAAAAACGGATATTTGGGATTCTTGCTCTTTTTGCCCAGTGCTGGTTTTCTTACGGAGCCTTCCTTCCACGCTGCCAGGTCTTCAGTAAACCCTCCTGACTCCCAGCTCTGGCCTCCACCCATTCTACTGCTGCCTTCACAGCGCTTTAACCCATTTTTTCCATCATCCTTTTCATGATTGTTTTTTGTTCTTTTTTCATTAAAGGTTCTTACCTGCATCTGGGTCCTGCCTTTAGTCGGCTTGCCACCTCGTAACAAATGTGTTTTCAAAGGGATAAGTGGATGACCTTCACAATAACACTAACCGTGTTATAGAGGAAGTTTTGTTTTTTAAAACAAAACAAAGGGGAAAAACAACAATAACAACAACAACAAAAAACCAACCAAAACCAGCAAATATTAATTTTTCAGGCCGGCTCTAGTAAGTTAGTTTTTAGGTGTTTTTTTTCTTCCTAATCTTTTTGCTATTGTATTTCAAAGTTATAGGCTAGTCACAAATGAAGGGATTAAAGTCCTGAAAGCAAGGCCACATAAGATGCTGGTTTGTACCACTCTGGTTGAGAAATGAGCCTCTCTATGAGCAACATGGCTGACAAGAAAAGTAGTGATGAGAACAAACAAACAAATAAACAATGGCCTGCTGATTCTGCCTTGATCTTCTTACTGGGAATGTATGCTATATAGCTGCATCTTATAGTTAGCATCTGGCTAACTCTGTCTTGTGACGAATGCTGTAAAACTAGTTGTACACTTTGGCAGCTAGGAAGTGTTAAATTTGTGTTTGTGGCTATCTGCTGCACCAAAGGAAAAGATCAGAGAATAATTTTATTAACATCATGCAAAACATATATTCGACTGAAGGTTAATTTGTCTGACACCACAAAGGCATGCTAGAAAATGAAACCAAGAAGACTGTTTCTAAGGGGTTTTATAAACAGAAAGTGGGAAGTTCTTCCTCTGGTTTTAAATTCCACATTTATCTGGCTTCACCAAATGTTGGGGGGAAGGTACCTTATCCTTCCATAGTCCTGAGTTATCTGTGCCTGTTTACTGCTCTACCTAAACAATGAAAGGCTCAAGTCAGCAACTTTAAGCAGTATAAGCAGACAAAATGTGTGAAAACCAGAATAGACTCTGCCCTAAAAGTAACAGAAAATATTCAAGGTATTAACCAAATATTAACAGAGGCATGTCTTCCTAGTGCAGGTCACATGGCACCTTACATAGTCGTAATGTGGCCTATGTGTGGCTTGTCTTGTTATGAGTTTAAATTCTGCCAAAATAGTTTTAGAAACTTTTGTGGGGGGTGGGCTCACGTTCCGTTGTGTTGCTTTAAAGTTTCCAAGGCTAAGATTTTCTGATAAACATCATTCACATTTTAAGATATACATTTGCTTTTTACAGTAATTGCAGTAACATCTCATTGAATTTGTTAAAAAAAAAAAAAAAAAAAAAAAACTTTTCCCAAAAAGAGTAAAAACAAAACTTTCAAAACAACATGTTTCCTATGGAACCCCACAACTTCAAATGAAAGTGTTGTGCCTCTTCCAGAAAGTTCTCTTC
>JBAMYA010000015.1:1816355-1826487 GCA_037176975.1 Arrhamphus sclerolepis | reverse complement strand
CCCCCCCCCCCCCCCCCCCCCCCCCCCCCCCCCCCCCCCCCCCCCCCCCCCCCCCCCCCCCCCCTCCCCCCCCTCCCTCCCCCCCCCCCCCCCCCCCCTTCCTATTGTAATAGATACTATACAAATAAAGTTCAACTGAACTGAAATGAATTGAATTCTTGCAGACTTCCAGAACAGTTCATGATGAGATGGAAAATTAATATGTTGTCTTCTTTAAATTTTGCATTCAGCTCAAAGATCAAGAAAGGATACTTGATTGGATTGTTACGGTGTATTTTACAGTGTGTTTTATTCTCAGTGGTTTGATTTTCAGTGTTTTCACAGTGTTTTTGTAATATATTTTTGCTGTGTGTATTTGTGTGTGTGTATTAGAGTTGTTGCATCTGTTTCTCAGTGTTAGTAGTGATTATAAATACACTGACATGTTGGCTGGTTAATTAAGGTGTATAATTCTTGTTGTTCAGTGCTGTCAAATAAAGAGAGATGATAATAGACTGTGTGTGTGTGTGTGTGAGCGTTTATGTGTGTGTGCGTGCATGCATGTGTGTGTGCGTGTGTAATGATAATTGGATGAAGGTTGGTGCTGTGGAATAATTGAACGTCTGAACTACAAACACAATGACAACAGCAGCGGCTGCAGGCTTCTTTTTGTTTGTTGTTAGCATACAAGTAACAAACAGCAGCAATGTTTTGTCCATCCAACTGTAAGCACCCAAAATAAACAAGTGAGGAGGCTGAAACACAGGAAAACAGTATAACACACTGCTCTCCTCATCTCACTCATTCTAAATGTCCATTATTACACTTTCCTCTGTGTCAGACACAATCAAAAAATGAATAGCTTCTAGAAATTCCAGAAATGATCAAATGCAAAGTCTTCACCTTGAAAAGAATGCATTTGCATGAGTAATGCATTTGTACTTTCTTCCATACCACATTTAAACTTAATATAATCAACTATTTAACAATGCTGAGGAAAAGATGATAAATAAATGTTAAAATCTATCTTACACAATCTAATAATTAATACTAAATATGTTCTTCATGTTACGTCAAAAATATTTGTCCTGCACGTTTACAATTATATTTCACACACATTCTGTTCATGTGAAAAATAATAAGAATTCAATTCATAAATATGAGCATACTTTAACAAATGCAAACGGCATAAAAATGTCTCTCCTGGCAGGGTTATTTGAATGCAGTTAATCTGTGGTTCATTTTCTGTTCTCTGCTTCCATCTACAGGCTGCTGCAGCAGGAAAAATGCAGTTATCTTAACCTGCTGCAAAAAAAACCATCTGAGACTGAAGTCTAGAGAAACAGCAACAGTGGAAAACTACATGGAAGCACCATAAAAGAGGCTGATGCATTTTAATAATGCAAAATTAAATAATGCAAAATTAAACACCGTGTGAATTTAATAGTGAATTTAAACAGGTGGCTGGTCTTAAAAATTAAACTTTATTGTTAAGATGCTGTTTAATAATGGCTCAAAGTACGATTTCTGAATACAAAAACAGTGATACAATCAAAGTAATGTGTTCATTTTAAACTCACGAAATACCAAAAGCAATGTTTTGACCATTAACCAAACTTTAAAAAAAAAAAAAAAAAATTTCCATAACTGACACATTTGAAAGAGTAAATAATTTTAGTCTCTTTCAGCTGAAAAAAGTGGGTATTGCATAAATTTGCATAGGTTGCACACGATTGTGTAATTCCTGCCTCCATCCCAACACAATGGAGGTGAAGAAGCTGTCATCCTCTCACTACAAATCAAATTCAGCGGTATTCAAAAGCCACATCTCTCTCTTCCCAGAAGCTGTCTTTGCGTTATTGGGATTCTTGCGTTCTTGCTAACAGAAATGGCTGTTAAATCACTGCAGATATTTCCTGCTTGTCTAACATGCCACTTCAGGAACTGCATCATGAAACAGGGCTTTTTTTCCTTTATTTTTTATTTGGATATTCGTATCCACCATCAGCTGAGCGTGGACAGAGATGTTGGCACAACAGAAATAAAATGAATTCAAATGAAATTCTATAAGCTTTATAATTTATGTCAGTACTATTTAAAATAACGGAAAATCTGGTAGTCAAATCTATACAATGTAATCTGAGCTGTTTTCCTGTGTTGAGCATGCAGCCTCCCTTCCCCCCTTCTTTCCCTTTGTATTTGTCTGCAACAAGGTGAGCTACACACTTAAAATATTTGTTTATTGTTGCCAAGTTAGCGACATTGTTGATTTTTTTTTTTTAACTAAATTAAATTTTGATTTTCAACAAAATTATTAATGCACAAACATCTTAAACAAGCCGCGGCTAAAGTGTCATCTTTGTCTGCCTTCCCAGCAGCAGCCTGGCTGTATGTGGAGACTAACATGTCAGACATATTTAACATGCAAATACAGCTAAAGTCAAAACACAGACATTGTCAAAGGTGATTATTAGTCAATGATTTATTTGTAAAATCAGTGAGCACTTGTTAACATATAGTTGTGTATTACTTCAGTGGGTACTTCTGACTCACTTTGCTGTTTGATTAAAAAAAAAAAAACATTAGCAATTCGAAATAAGGACAGCTTTATCAATAATTCAAACATGGTAACAAAGAAGCAAACAAATTAAAACCACTGACACTGTTTGACAACAGGTTAAAAGAATTAATCAAATATTGAGAGTAAATACGATTAAATATTCTTGGTTATTGTTAAATATATTGTGTATTGCCATTCTGTCTGAAAATATCAGGATGTGTTTGTTTTTGGTCATATTGCCCAGCATTATATTCAGTTCATAAAATCTGGATTAATAAAGAATCAAAAGTCGAACCAACAAATAAATTTTCCTCTTCCCCCAGAATGACATTGTCTATGAAATGTAGTTGTATCACAGAACATTGGAGGGTTAAATTTTATGAATTTTTATGAAATTTTATAAATTTAGCCACTCGTCCCTTAGCTGATCAATACTGCCTCCATTAATATTCATACAATGAGGTGTGCATCTTAGTTTAGAAGAGCCAATTAAAATCTGCATAAATAAGTCCGATATGAGTTGTTTTATGGCAGAATAGGTAGCTGCTGATTGATACACAGCAGATGCTTCGCTCATCTTTTCTGCTTAAGTCTCTTTCTTATCTAATGTCATTTTCTCATCTGACTTGATAAAGACATTGAGGTTGTGCACATTCTACACAAAATAGAACTATATGAACTGGGATCATGCAGCTCAGAATATTCAGATTTCAGACAGAATTGCAAAATGTCAAGATTAATCTATGAATGTTTTCTAAAAATATGAAGTGGCAACATTTTATTATAATGAGTGAATATGGAAGACATAATGTCTATAATCACTCCTGCACAGCTATCATTTGTATTTGTAATAATTTTTGTAATAATTTGTAGTAAACAGCATTTCAGGATTTTATTTATTTTAAATAAATTCCTCTGAAATTACCAGGGTTGGCATGTCTACACCGGTCACTTCAAGTTTACTGAATCTTAATACTGTAACGTTTGTGTAACTAATTCCCAAGAATTAACATGTTTAGAAAAAAAATGAATTAAGTTAATTTCATATAGCAAGTTTTTGGTCATTAAAGGAGAATCCCATCAATTTCACAAAAGAAAATGTTCTGAGGCTCCTGGTTTTGGACTTTAGATGTTCTTACATACATACATTTCTTTAAAATCCACCACAAATAGAAGATCTAATGAAAGGTCATGTTTTCTTATCATCACTAAACCATCAAAGCCACTCAAAGCTATTAACAGTGGCGTCGCCTACATATCAGTGTCTGAGTGTAATTTCATGGGGAGATGATGTGTGTTGATTGAAGGTGAAACTGTTCCTCCCTCGGCATCTGTAGTTTGGCTCAATTTAATGCCGATGCCTTCCAATATTAGCAGCTCTGTCAGCCTTCAAAGTAGCCCGTATGTCAAATTTTATTCCTCTGCAAAATAAATACCTTTTGCACTTGTTACAATTTAGAGCTAGTCTCCTTATTTTAGAAGTCTAAATATCCTTTATATTGTAAATTATGAAATTAAATTTATACTATAAAAAGGTGGCATTTTCTTCTCTATTGCAGATGCTCGGTTTTCATCAGGCAGTAACTATGTCGCCATATGATTATGGACCTTATTCTTTATGGTCAAAGGTGTCGTGTCAGGTGGGAATTGAATTGGCAGTTCTCTGAGGGAGTGGAGCACAGGTTTTGCACTATAATTC
Organism: Arrhamphus sclerolepis; assembly: GCA_037176975.1. NCBI lineage: Eukaryota > Metazoa > Chordata > Actinopteri > Beloniformes > Hemiramphidae > Arrhamphus > Arrhamphus sclerolepis. Next base: position 1,822,249 of record JBAMYA010000015.1, on the reverse strand, counting down.
CTTTTTAAAAAGCAGATCTGTCTCCTTTTCTTTTACAGCTCTGATTAAAGGCGTCATCACCATGTCATACCTGTGATTATATCTGAAGTCAGTGGGAGAAGTGTACGTGCATGTGCACGTGTGTGAGACAGGTCAGTGAATACCCGAGGGAACCTGTTCAGTAATGTGACTTATATATTGTGCATCACGGTGCAGTGAAGCTTGGCAACATTAGTAATAGCTTCTTCAGTCGCTGGATGAACGACCTGACTCCATGTTACTGCTCTCTATGTCCATGTATCATAAAATAGACATCTGAAAAAAAGACAGATTAAAATGAATCAGGTTTGTGTTACTGCATCTCTCCAAAGATATTTAAAAAATTAAATACATCAGCCAAGTTGTCCCTGTTGTAGTTGTTTTGTTCCACCAGTATATTCTCCTGGTTCCAGAGATTTTTCAGCCACCAGACAAAGCTTGGAAGGATCCATCCATCATCCATTCTCCCTACCCGCCTCAGTCCTATTCAGGGAAACAGGAGAGCTGGAGCCTATCCCAGCTGTCAGTGGGTGAAAGGCAGGGTACACCCTGAAAAGGTCTCCAGTCCATCAAAGTCTTGGAAAGTTTCCCGTCTCATTTTTCCCTACATTTACCTGCTTCATTTTGACAAATTCCTGAATGCCAGTGGTATAATTATTAACTTATTTGATCCTATTGACAGTTATAAAATCAGTTAACAATTCCTGCATTAGTGTAGTAGGTTTGTCTTGAAGCATTTCTTCATTTCTGATACTGAAGGAGAGAAAAACACAGAAAACCTGCAGAATTATGTTTAACTAACTCTTATAGTCTCTAAACACTGCAGTTTTTTCAGTGCTGATCAACTTACGTTATAAATGTTGCAAAGCATAAGAAAATGACTTAATGTTCCATTATAAATATTCTAAACCTTCATAAGAAGAAAATATTTGTTTGTTGTGTGGAGGGTTCTGTTATAATTGAAGGCACAGCTCATTTTCTTCTATGTACAACACAACTTATTTTCACTCCTTTTTTCCTCGTCCGTCATTGTTCATTCCTTCGGCGTTATGACAGCCTGTTCAACACTATGTGCGTGTTAAATACACGTGACTCTCTTGTGCAAAACTCTTGATTTTATTCACCGAATAAATTACATTCTTTGTCTAAAAGGTCTCCCACAAAGAGCCAGAGTCTGCTGTTATACTGTTTTAAACAGAAGAGAATAGAAGGGAGCTCAAAGTTAGAGTTGAGTTTCAGTTTTGATTTAAAAAAGCAAACATTTTTTTATACCCTTTTTTTCTCCTTCAAAATCTTTAGCTGTGCTTTTCAAAAGTCCTATATTACATATAAAATTGATATGGAACCTAATATCTTTAATTTACAGTCACCTAATTTCCATGAAATGATATCTCGATTGAAAATATATTTTACGCAGCAATTTAACATTTTCTGCTTCCTATACATTTTTTATAATAGTGTTAAAGTTGTGTCTACACTATAAATACACATTTAGTTGGAAAACAAATGGGGTAGAACTGGATTTATTAAAACAAAAAATAAAATTCCAGTTTACAATTGTATAAAAGTAACTTTCTAAAGCACTTTTCTCTTGAATCTGAGATTGACTTAAAGCCCACTTGTTTCTAATGAAAGGCTGCTTTCCCACATCAGGAAAAAGTTCTTTCTTATAATACTAAAAAACCTCCAGGATTGTGTGAAGTGGAAATGTTTTGTTTTAAATGAATAAAGAATGACATTTAAACTGCATCTGAGTTGGCAGGATGTGGTTGGGTTTGACGGACGGTTCACAAAGGACATTCTCACCCCACAGACTTGGGTTCACATTCAGAGTGCCATCTGGGGTTTTGGCAACAAAAGCTCTTTGTTTAAGGTTAGATGGCGATTTTTGAGTGAATCAAAATAAAGATGTACCTAGAATCTCAGGGAATGTTTTCTTCTGTGTTCAAGCGGACCAAGATATTGAACCACATCCTGAACTACATTATGAGAGCCTTATAAACCTTGTTGAGGAGTTAGCCAGTACAGCGAATAGCAAGATGGTAAAAAAGAAATGACACAACATTAAAATGTAGAAACCTATAAACAATCATTTGTTCTTAGTCCTTCTGAGATAATTGGATTTACATTTTAATTATCATTGGAGGCCTACTCATTTTTGAGATGTTGGTGGAAGATAGCAATCCATGTTGGCACCTGCCAAATGCAACAAAAAAACCATTTAAAATGTGTTGTATTAAAGAAAAATACCTCCATGAAATACCTGCGTTTCCCTGATCAAGTTTTGAATAATCTCTAAGAAAATAGTGTCATAGAGGAGAGCCAACGAAGTAAATACGCAAAAAACAAATGTAATTTTCCACAAAAGAACTTTGTTCTCTGAAAAATCCAAGTAAATACAGTCCACATGGAGTTCTTCAAGGACCCATTCTCATGCCTATTTACATGCTCCATCTGGCTGAGACTGTGGGTCACTATTATGTCTTACAATCTATGGCCTGCTCACCTGTGTGACCACATGATTAATATAGTCGACCGAGAAATGAATGTGTAGAAAGAAAAACATCAATCAATTTTGTTGAGTTTGCTGAAATAACTAAAGAACAAAAAAAACACCACAAAAACAACTTGTAGCTACCCAATAACGCTACCAGAGTCATCAAAACAAAAACATGGACCACAGTACACCAGTCCTATTCCTTACTGTCTCCATGCTTATTAAGGGGTAGATATTACTTTCCCTACTACTTCTTTATAGAGCAATTTTAGTCATTGGGACCAGTTCGAATTCAGTTCGATTTCATTTAAAATACTTTATTAATCCCCAAAAAGGAAATTGATTGTTGCAGTAGTTGTCATTATTTATGTCTTTATTATAGATAGTTCTAGCTGTGTTCAGGAAGGATCTCCTGTAGAGGTCTGTGTTGCAGCAGATCTGAAGAAGACAGTTGTTGAATCACTGTGTAGCGTAGAGGCTTATCCATGATGTTTTTCATTTTCTAATCATCCTTCTTTCAACAATCAGCTCCAGAACAGAGCCAGCCTTCTTTATCAGTGCATTTAGTTTCTTTAAGTGTCTGGTTGATGCTGCTCCTCCAACAGATGACGCAGATCAGACTGAACTCTCCATAACGGACTGATAGAAGATCTAAAACATTTTACTGCAAATATGGAGGGACCTAAGCTTCCTTTTCGTCCTCATCACACCACAAAACATAAATAACACAAGCACAACCAGAAAGGACCAGTCAGTGTTGACCTCAGCAGGTTAGCCTCAAACCTGTAACCTGTAACCCCCCAGGTTAGTGCTCTGTTCCACAACAGATAAACCATGCTAATCAGGGATGCATGGACGTAAGCCAGGGGGTCTAAATTCATGAATTTCTTATCAAGGCCCTTTAGGCCAAGCCCTGGCTCATGTCAGACCTGACTGACTTGCGGGTGGACATCTGTTAAGCCAGAGCACAGCTGAAGGCCATGGAGAGGTCTGGCACCACACTGCCTAAAGCCCCACACACTGGCTCTGTGGCTGTCCTGGAACCTCTCACATCTGTCTCCGAGGTTGGCGGTGCACCCCATCATGCTACTTTAGTTCCAGTTTCTGGCTCAGGGACCTCAGCTTCCTCAGAGCAACCTCATGGACTGTCTCTTCCATGGACCTGCCACTGGCCTCTGTGGTGGTTCCCTGGACTTTGTAGCTTGGCTTTTGCTTCCTTCTTTTTGGTTTTGGTTGTGCTCTCCTCACCATGAACATAACAGAACATAACAACTCCATTTCTCCTTCAATACAACACTGCTTGACATAAAACTGATCCTCCAAAAGTCCACAATCATCCTCTTTGTTTTGTTCACATTTAAGATGAGATGATTGGTCACTCACCATGCCACATAGAGGTCCACCAATGGCAAGAGGACAGTCGTCTGTGGTGCTCCTCTGCTGCTGACCACCTGGTAAGAGATAAAACCATTCAGTCACACAAACTGTGGTCTGTTTGTCAGAAATCCAGGTGATTGTGGAGCATCCTGTGTCTTCTGGAGTTTCTTCCATAGTAAAGCAGCTGGATGATGTTAAATGCACTGGATAAATGGAAGAACATGATCCTGCTGCTTTGTCCAGATGACAGTGGAATCATTGAAGCAGGTGTATGATGGTGTCTCCAACTCCAAGATGATAAGTAAACTATAGTGGGTACTGGAAGGTGCTTGTTTGTTTACTCAAAGTCCTTCTAGGACTTTTATGATGTGGGATGTTAGAGGTACAGTTCTGTGGACATTGAGAGATGATGGAGGAGATCTTTTTGGTACTGGAACCAAGCAGGATGTCTTCCACAGTACTTAAACCTTCTCCTGGTTCAGACTGAGGTTGAAGAGGTTCTGTAGAATCCCACATAGCTGGACAGAAGAGGTATTTTAGTACCAACACCATCTGAACCTGCAGCCTCCTGTTCAGTCTCTCCAGCTTCCTCTTCAGCTGGCTGCTAGAGAGAGATAGGTGGGAGGGCGAAATGAAGGGGTCTCAGCATCTCCTAATGTGGTTGGAGACAATGATGAAGCAGCAGCAGATCCATGACTGAGGTGGAAGATGAGACAGCTGAGATGATCCAGGGACGCTGTGGGTGTAGGCAGGGTTCAACATTAGCATACATTCAGGGGCATGAAGATGCTCGATTCAGGCAGAAACTTCCCTCATGGCGGCTAAATATTTCAGCATAATTTGATATAAAATGAACAATTTCTATATTTCAGTCCTGATTGATCCTGATTTTTGTTTTGGCTCTCGTGGTCTTTATCAACTGTCAGGAGAGACAGCAAAGTGGGGCAGAGAGAACGAAGGAGACATGCAGAAAAGGTTTGCGAGGCGGGAGCTAAAATCGCTGCAGAAGGACTGAGCCTATGTGCATGTGCTGCCTGCTTTAACTGTTAGGATATGCAGCGGCCCAGGTTATTATATTTTTTTATCCTAATTGGCATTAATGATTAAATTATTAATGAAAAAATCTATATCTGAATTCTGAATCCTGGACTTTTTTCATCCTGTTTATATTTCACATCCTGCAAAATATAAAGTAAAATATTACACAAATGACAAATAATTTGCATCCATATTAACAACATAAATCATAAATATTTACAATTATTCATTATTCCATATATTTTGGTGTAAAATTGTGGGCAACCTTCACATTGTTTTGGGCAGGCAGATTTAGCTTGTTAACGTTGATCCCTGGGAGTAGGGAGGGTGTGAGGTCTGGTCGTCTGGGGAAGGAGAGGATGCTGAGCTGGTTTCTGAACTGAACCTGCTGACGAATGTGTTCAGCTCATTGGCTCTGTCCAGACATCCTGGTATACTCTGTGGTTGATGTCAGCAGGGATGGACGGGAATGCACTGGGTTGTTGTCTTGGTAACTTGGCAACAGCAGAGCTGATGACATCACACCCAGCTGATGACGGGATGTAAACCACCACCATAACACTGGTGAAATCTCTCAGTAAATAATAAGGATGGAAACTCACAGATAACGGTTCAATATACTTGCTACAGAAACTATGTTTTACAATTGCATGTCCTGGATGACACCATTTGTTTTTATTCTGCTCCTCTTCAAATCTCTGTCTGCCTGAACCATCAGAACGCCGTGCAGAGACGCTGATGTAGCAGCTATGCTCCTGCAGCCACCTGCAAAACACATTACACTGCTGAAACTCCAGAAATTGTAGAAAACCTTCAGGCCCAGTTTCCGGTACAGGGATTAAGCCATAGTTCTCAACTAAAGTGAATTTTAAACCAGGAGTTATCAAAACAGCTTTCTTAGATATGGATTAAAATAGTCTCAGACTTGTCCTAGTCTTGAGTTAAATAATCTCCTGTCTTGAAG
>JBAMYA010000015.1:1805826-1816255 GCA_037176975.1 Arrhamphus sclerolepis | reverse complement strand
TACAAAACATGACTTTCTGTCATACTTTCCGGGATTTCGCATCTACCTGTGATCATTTCCATCTAGTGCAGAGTTTCGTCCAAAGTTGCGTGTGCTCTGCAAAAAGTTCAAAAACATACTGAATGAAAGAGCGAATGAAGTCACATCTTCACTAGTCACTGTGTCAACAGTAGAAGTGCGTCATTGCTGCAGAGAAATGAAGCATGAGATGTAAGCAGACTTGTTTAAACCCTGTCAACAAAAGACACCCAAAATGGCGTATAGCCGAGTTGGAATGCCAGCAAATAACTTGTTGGTTTTGCAGTAAAAACTTGTTGGTCCAAGGTATTACTAGCAATTGTGTGGCCATTTTGGTTGTTTTGAATTGTGGCTTTTGGAGCTTGTATGTGAGCCTGTCCCCACCCCCCTATGATTGGTTTGTTACGTTGAGTACCAGCGGAAATTACTGTGAATGGGAAGGCTCCAAGACCCATTTCACAACAGAATGGGTGCTGCCAGACAGCCTATGATGCTTACCAAAAAAAAAAAAAGTTTCTCACACAAAGAAACTGTCTCATCTGACTCGTGCCCTATTCCCTCTTGTTCTAGATATTAAAGATTTGTGAGCCAAAGGGAATCTGCTCGACCTTGAATGATGGAGCCCTCTCAGTCAGAGATGAACATATTATCCAACGGGAAAAGTAATGACCTTGGAGATGACCTGGGTATGCCAATGAAAACAATGCTGGAAGAGGATCAGTGAGTAGTCTTCCATTTTTCTGCACACAGATGAATGGCTTTATCACAGCATGGAGTTATCTCTTTTTACACATTTTCTTCTTCGTCTCTCTGTAGTTATACTTTTGTGAAAACCACATCATAGTTGTTTACAGTGTATCAGTGTAAAAGCTAAAACAGACCTCTTGAATTATGTTTAACTGTCTCTGATGTCCCACTGTGACTAATCACTATATCAGATGTTGTGAGCAACGTGCAGCATGACTTTCTGCAAAATGTTTGTTTCCTTAAATGCATGTTTGCCTTGTTTTTGTGCTCGGTGAAACTGGTGGACCCTTTACAGAAATGGCACCCAAACACTCAGGTATGTCAGTCATAAAGCATATACAGGGTTTTTTTGTTTGTTTGTTTTTAGCAGCATTTTTTTTTCTTCATCAAAAAATACATTGAGCATGTGATTAACTACTGTCTGCAGCAGATAAAATGTGTGCACACATTTTAGAGGCCTACAAAGAGATCACACATTAACAGTCATAACTTTGGCCCATAGATATGATGACCCTGAAGGAGGCCTGGAGAGTGAGGAGTTTTTGCCCAGTGCAGATGGAAAGAAACCTATACGTTTCACAGATGTAAGTGAGAAACCCCACATATATTGACATTCTGCAAAGAAAAAGAAAAAAACATTTGTTTCTTTTCAATGCATGCTCTGTTTTTGTCAAACTTATTCACAGTTTGAAGGAAAGACCTCTTTTGGCATGTCAGTCTTCAACCTTGGCAATGCAATTATGGGCAGTGGAATCCTGGGACTGGCTTATGCCATGGCCAACACTGGCATACTCCTCTTCTTGTGAGTAAATAGGATGCTATAAAAAGAGAGAGAGAGTAGGGGACACTTTGTGTCTCAAAATACAAAACTTTGATACCATGTTGTAAGACTTTTTCTATTGTAACTATAAAGAGAATGCAATCATGTGGATATTTTAGATGAACACTGGTATTCTCAATGACATATCGATGATTAAAGGCTGTTAGCACCTAGATTCTAAGTTTGTAAAATAAGGAGAGTAGAAGCACACAACCAATGTTAAAAATCAGGGATAATAATTCATAAACATTTATATCAGCTTATATCAAAATTTTGAATTATGAAATTGCATTTTATGACAAAACCTTCCATTAAAAGTCGATGAGAACGGATAAGTTGTGGACTGATTCACAGGAAAACCGGTGGCTTTCATGGTGCAATTAAAATGCATGATTTACAACATATCATGACATCCTGCACCATAATTGTGTACCATGACACACGTCCATCTATTCATGCTATATTTTCTCAGGTTCTCTTCCTTAACCCACTCGCCACATACGTCTCAGAAAGCCCACATCCCGAAATAACCAAACTTCTAGACTCCAGTTAGGGATCTGGATTGGCTTTTTAGGCTCCTCTGCTGCATTCAGACAGCAGGTTTGTGTTTGTTTTGAACTGAACTGAGAAGCAGACATGGAGAAGGAATGCAGGTTGAGGAGAGAATTACTTGAATCTTGGCAAGAGGGGAGAGACACGGACTGCTGCAGTCAGACTGTGGTCCTGGTTTTCTTGGTCATGGAGTCTGGTTTTATGTAGCTGCAGAAAAAGCAACTCACAGGACTGAAATAAAGTACAGCACCTGTGTAATCTTCAGTTGCGAAGCACGTTCTTTAATCTAGCGGGTATAGGGGGATCTCTTATGAACTTTAGTTTGGGTAGGTTTTATGTATTGCTCGTTCAGAGGCAAAATATACTGAACAATTACATACAGAATATTGACTTATGAGTAGGTCTGTTGCAGTTATTACATAATTGCATGATTGGAATCATGCTGCACAAACTGCTGGATATGAGTATTTCCATGTCCTTTAACAGTGTTTGCAGCCACTTCTTCATCTGTGGCTTGATGACTTTTCAATCAACATTAGCTCATTTTGGTTTCAGGAAGTGTTTTAGCAGCATTATCTGCACCCTTTAGTTGAATAAATGAATAGAAATAAATTTTGAAGGGGTTTCAAACTTCAGCTGTGATATTTATTTAATTTTAGAATTATACATTAAGTCGGATTCATCAAATATTGAATATTCTGACTAATGACTGCACGGACATGTTATACTATATAATAAGGAATTAGTACCGCAACATATCTGTGACTTATTTAGGAAACGGTGGTGCAGACAGAGTGAAATATTGATACTGAAAAAAAGACCAAAAAAAAAAAAACAACAACTCTGGTTAGTTTTGGAGTTGTTTCTATATACAAACAGAAAATTCAGACTAGCTCAAAAATTTCTAAGCCCCACCATGGCTGTTCTCATCCCTGTAATATATCAGTCCATTCCCTTACAAATATATGCTACTGGTACTTCATGTGAGATGTGGCTACAATAAATGCATAGTTTAAATATTTTTGTCTGATTTGTTTGAGAAATATGGTTACAGTTTGCTCCTTGCTCCCAGATAGCTACTTGCTGACTTTGTTAGGCTATATTTGGCCTCCTGGTGGGCAGTCTTCAGTGCCTTCATGAAAGCATGAAAGCACTCAAAATATCCTGAGAGTGTGCTTGAATGACTTTAAAGAAAAATAATTCAGCACTTCAGTAGAACTGAAGCTAATAAAACAACAGATAATATTATAGTTTTTCTTTTTAAAACAAGCACTTCCAAAAGGCACTTAATTTGTTTTATCATGTCAGGAATGTCTTTAATTTGTGTCTTCAGGGATGCATTATTGTCTCTTAAAAAAAATAATTTGTAAAAAAAAAAACCCTTTAAAGTAACTAATACATTGACAGTAAATCCATTGCTTTTGTTCTTTTAAGTCTTTTGATTTGCATTTCTGCTTAAAAAATGCTAGAGAAATATGGCTGATTTGAGTATTTTGAGAAATCTTTGGAGAAATGACTCATTTTTTTCTCTTCAAAGAGGAATAACTGGCAGAACAACATTAGTGTCTCACTGAATCATGGGGTCAAGCCGTCACCAGAGCATTCTCATTCATGTAAACAACATTCAAGTCAAGTGGATATGCATGTGTATTTGTCAGGCCCTGCAAGCAATCCGGCAAGACGGTAAACATGGAGGTGACAGGTGACATTTCCAATAGTACTGTGACAAGTTTCATTTACATGTGGTTCAAAGTACAGAGCTGATGTAATTTCACAGTGATTTAAAGGCCTGCTGTGCTGTTTCCGTCAGCCGTGTGAGGAGGAATACACCGCTAATACAGCGGTAAATAAGAGGCAGAATAGAGTAAGACCTCCAGTCAGTTATCACCATGAGGCTAACACCACCAAATCTAATCTGCTTTCAGAGAAAGCATTCATTTATGCATTTTTTGGATGAAAATATTCTGCCTTCATAAAACACATCCACTGGATAAAAGAAACACATTGAAATACATTTATGAATACAAATGTCATCCTAAGAAGCAGGTTGATTTCAGATGGATTTTGAAAAAAAACATCATAGCGTCTTTCCTTCTCTTTTTTTTTTTGTTTAACTTCATTATGTTTCAACATGAGCTTAGTTCTGGTCAGCAGAAAATACAGATTCTTTAATAGCAACCTATGTTTAAACAGTTGGTAAGGATGAAGTACAAGTCACATGTTATCTGAAACAGTTTAAACATTTTCACCATTATCTAAATTTAAGTAAATAATAATAAAACAATGTATTAATAATATACAATCTATTTATAATATTTACCAATAATATTTATAAAATGTTAATTCTATATAACATTTTCAAATATTTTTGTTGTATATTATGATATTGTATATTAAAATGTATAAACCAAACACACACACACACACACACACACACACACACACACACACACACACACACACACACACACACACGCCCAGAACCACCAACATCCAGGGCAGCCAAGCGATGGAGTCAGAAAAGTCAGTAGATAAAGATAAAGTTATCTTGTGAAATATTTGTGTGTTTTAGTGTGCTTGTGTGTGAATGTTTGTTGGGTGGTGAAAAAGAAGAAAGAGTGAGGAAGTGATGTGTTAACAAACAAATGAAAAAAAAAAGAAAAAAAAGAAAGACATAACAACGTAATAGCCGCACCGTCCACCTCCACCAGTGTAAAAATCCTACAGAGCTGAGCTTTAACTTTGTTTTACAATTGCCAGTTTAATTAACTCCTATTTACCCAGAGTTAAAGACTAACCTGTTTTTGGTCTTAATAAAGCCACAAAGTGATCTCCCGGTGCCTGCACAGCTGACCATTAATGTACAGTTTATCTACAGCTACCGTAGCTCTGGTGCCTTTAGTGATGTATTTCTTCCTAATTGGGAACAAAACTCGCCTCCATTCGAGGATCTCCTTTGGAAACTGATCATTAACGCTATGATGTGTTCCACGCAGCTCTCTACCTCGATTTCTGACCTGCTCTTTTTGCTTATAATGCTCAAATTTACCGGCCGAGGTCGTTTGCTATTGTGTTTCTTACCTCAGAGCCAGTGAACACAATGGAATCTGATGTTTTTATCGTCTCACTTGGGAGTTTCAGCTGAGAAATTCACGAACCAAAGCTTCTGGATTCTCCTCTGCTCGTTCTGGGATCCTAGAGAAAACAAGATTGTCCCGCATGCCCTGAGCTTGAATATCCAGGATGGTCTACCTGATCTTGACTGAACTCCAACGACTCCCTCAGCGCTTGAAATTCCTTGTGGAGAACCTCTACCAGGACCAGTTGGGCATCTAAGCTCGTTAGCCTTTGTTGATAGAGTTCAGGACATCAGTGAAGCTTTTCTCTGAAGATGATGTGGATGTGCTAGCTGAGCACTCTGAATGCGTACGTTTAGATGTTGGTGTGGCCATAGTTGCAGGGCTTTTTGTGGTTTACCCATCACGATGTTGTCAAAACATTCATCCACGAAACTCTCCAGGTTCTCTAAGGCTTCCTCATCCAGTTTGGTTTATTGACAATAGTAGTCAAGAACTTTTCTGTTTGGCTTTAATATATTGGCTTGTTTTAGCTGAACTGTATTTGTTTGATTAACAGTATCCCGCCATGTCACTTACGCAATATGCACAGCTCTCGCGAGATCTCAGCAGCTCATTTCCTCCTCACTCACCTTAAAAGGGAAAGAATTTAAAAGAATTGAAGGGTCAAAAATAAACTGTAAAAGTGTGGACCATTTTTCATGGGAAGATTTCCAAATATATATCAAAGCAGTTTCTCTCTTGCCCTCACAGTGTTTCAGTTTCTCTTTTATTTAAAGAGATGAGATGTATCTATTTTATTAGCATTTCAATTAGTACATTTCGTTTGAAGACAGTAGGAGATTACAAGATCAGATTTTTTTCTAAGTTATTGAATGATTATTTAACATAATCACAGGTGCTTCAAAATCATAGGCATTTGCATATACAAGTAGCATATCTGCAGGAAATATATTGTGATACGCGTGACCATGTTGTTCCTTGGTGTCAGAGGAACAACAGTGAAATTGTATGGAAAGGAGGAAGAATTAAGAGAGAAAGGAAAACATTTAGAATCTGAAGCTCTCCTTGGGGTATTTTAATTATGTTGTGACTATTTGAAGAAGAGGGAAAACAATGAGAGGTAAATATTTAGAACCTAAAGTTGTCCTTGTATTCTTTCATTACCCACATCCAGATATTACCAACACCATGCAAAGTCTTATGATATATTGGTGCTGAAGGTGGCTGCTGTAACCTGTATTGTGCTAATTGGTTAGAAGTTTAATTATCAAGCATGAATATAAAAATGACTGTACTACTAGGACACTGTGAAAGTCTCTTCATTTAACCATGCACCATGCGAACAAGAAATGATGACAAGTGCTTCTTTTCTTGTCTATTTAAATTGAGAGTTGGTCCAATGCTTTTTTTCTTTTGTACACTACTATTAATCCCTGTGGGGAAATTCATTCTCTGCATTTGACCCATCTGGACTGTTGGACTCAGTGAGCTGCCACAGTGCAGCGCCCGGGAAGCAGGTGGGGGTTCAGGTGCCTTGCTCAGGGGCACCTCATCCAAGCACTTGTTCAGGCACTCCCGGCCAGGGATTAAGCTGGCGGCCCTCTGGTTGCCAGTCCAGGAACCACACCACGGAACCCCCTAATATATTTATCTTTTTATCATTGTTATTACTATTATTATTTCAAATATCACCAAAACATAGTTTAATAAAAAATTTTGTCACAGAAAATGCTATACAATAATGGCTCTTAAACATAATAAAAACACAAAAGAAAAGCTGAAGTAACATGAAAAATAAAAATCCTGAATGGCAGGATAGGGAAGATAGATGGATGAATAGATAGGCAGATGAATAGATTGATGGATGTAGCTTGACTGCTGTGCTCTGCTCTGAACCGTCTTTTGCACCAATTTAGGAAAAGTATGAAAAGACAGAAAAGAGAAAGTGGCTGCTCTCTCCTTCTTCTTGTTGTGTGGTTTAATTTTCCCCAGCGCCGGTGCTTCAGCTAAAATCTAATTTGAGTGAAAAATGGCAATCCAGCTGTTCCGTTGATAGAGCCCAACCAAAACATGGTTTTCTCTCAACAGAAAAACATGTGGCGGCCATCTTCATCTGCACATCAATGACTGCTGAGCGGAGGCTGAGCTCCACACAGGGTATTAATTATAATGTTCCTACATGCATGCATTTGTCTGTGTGTGTTTCATATTTTTAGTGTGTGTTGCAGTTGAGGTAATTTGCAGCAATGCTCCTCCTTTCCTCTCACTATAAAATCTGAACAAATATAGAGAAAGAATGGTGGCATTGAGGCTGCAGTTATTGACATGAGAAGGAATTGAAATGATTTAGTTGCTCCTCTCTCTTTCTTTGTATTTACTTCTTTCAGCCCTCCTCAACGTCCTCCCTCCACCTCCTTCCTAAATCTATTATGCAAACAGAAGTGGTTAATTGTCCATATATTTGCATGCAGGGGGAAAATGAATTATACAAGGGCTCTGTTGCTTAGCAACTGTCCTGGGTGAGAGAGGGACACAGGGGTGGGTGAGTTTGTTGAGTGAACAGTTGAAAATGACATCAAGGTGTCAGAGAGCATGCTCAGATGAATATAAAGAACAAATCACAGGAGGGGAAAATCAGAGTTATGCTAAAATATCTGTTGAGGCAGAAATTTACTCTGAGCCTCTGGGGCTGTGATTAGAAAAAAGAAGAAAAGAAATGTGTGTGTGTGTGTGTGTGTGTGTGGGGGGGGGGGTCGGAATAGAAGAAAGGAAAGCAACCCACCAAACAGCAGAAACCAACCTCAGTTTATTTTTCAGAAATTTGGTATTAAATCAATGATGTGCTTGTATGGAGAGATCAAAAATACTATTATTTCAAACAAGTGATATCAACAGGTACTACAAAAGCATTATCCATAAAAAGATTTGCTTCTGTTTCAGTGGCCATTAGTCAGTGGGTAGTATTACATACTCCATCTGAAACGCTGGCAGATGGATTTGTAGCTCTGCAACATGCCAAAGTACCGTTGGGCAGCATGTGTAGTATGCAGTGAATTGAGTGCATGGGTTCAGAGGGGCTTTAAAACAGTACCCAACACAAGTTTCAGTTCTGTCTTGTTTTAGAAGCATATTGTCCTCTTCTTCACAAAGAACAATCTCCGCAGTGCTGCTCAACCGTTACTGCGCTGCTCTCTGATGTAACACAATCCCCCTTCAAAACAAAACTTCCTCCCACATTTCCTCCAAGACATTCTGGGTTCCTTTCAAAATAAGCACCTTTTTACACTTGTGTTACACAATATTCCCATGCCCCAAAAGAAATGTTCTCACTTTAAAACAAACAAACGAAAAATATATGACAATAATAAAAATACAAATCAGGGATCACTGTAATAATCTTTGGGGCAGATATTACAAAGAAAAACCCAAAACAGTGTATATAAACATACACATAACAGGAGCTGATCATATATTGCAACACCTAAAATAACATTAGCCAAAATTGACGTGAGCCTAAATTAAAAATTGTAAACAGTACACAACATGAAAAGAACAGCAATATGAAACACTGACATGAGTAAATGTCCATGTCCCCGTTCCCTGTATATAATGTGGTTGGGGAGTTTGTTGGTGGAAATATCTGCCTGCAGCACATGGATGGCATAGCAACAGAAACTGAATCAGCAGCTGGTGCATGTCGAGGAACTGGTGGGGACGATGTTGTAGGTGAGTAAACCTGAGATTGTTGGGAGACTGGGAGACTGGGAAAGTATGACATGGCCGTGACCCTGAGAGGGAAAACAAGGTGGTTGCTATTTCTGTAGGGGTGTGATACACTGCAAGGGCTGTGAGGAACCACCAGTTAACTGTGATTCATTGGTGGTACGGATGGTATGGATGAATCTGGGTTTTCCCATAGAGCGAGGGAGATCACACACTAAAAAGGTCACAAGTTGGTCCTTATCAGAAGGAAAAAAAAGAGTCAAATGACTTGGTATAGGCCTACCCAGCATGATGGTGGGCTAGATCATCTATCAAAATCAGATCACCTGCTTTGTATGGGTGAATTTCATATGATGATCATAACGGTAACATTATTGTTCCAGGACTGAACAACTCAGATGCTCCTTTGTTCCAGCTGCTTATCAGACTTTACAACAGCAGCTTGACTTAACCTCTCCCTGTTCTGTAGCGACCTTTGCTGTTCTCCATCAACTCTGTTGCTATATGTATGTATATATTTGTATTTTTATCTTTATTTGTCTTCATTGTTGCATGTATGTGTGTGTGTATACATATACATGTATGTATACAAATGTGTATGTGTGTATATATTTTTATTTATAGATTTTAGTTTTCAACCCCATACTTCTATTCCATTGTATTCCATTGCCGGTTCAACCTGCAGCACCAGTTCTGCTTACCAAAAGTGGCCCACAAGGTGGCTCGCATTTCACGCCCAGCTCCAAGCCAGCAACCTGGGTGTCTTACCTATTTAAAGTAGGTTGAGATTGTTTTGGCTACTGTGATACTGGGGGGGGGGGCTCAATAAAGTATATATTTATCTTTTTTTGTTATTATTATTACTGCTTCTGAGCCTTCTCCATTAAAGTAGTGGCTGGTTTATAAGTGTAACAGTGTGACATGATGACCTGCAGTCCTGGCTACACTGCATTGTGTTCCAGTGCAAGACAATGAACACTGAAGACCATCTCTCTCTCTCTCTCTTTGTGTCTTTTTATTCTGCATCAACACAACAGAGAGCACAGCTGTAGCTCTTTCATCACAGAAAGATCAAGCTTCTCCCAGCCAGGTTAAATATAGAATAAGCAAAATAATTTCAATTTCAGTTGTGAAATAAAGATATAACAAAGTACTTACAGTACAATATTAATAATTCACAAATATTCAGTCTTAGTTAAAAGAATAAATGAATTTAAAAGACAAAATCTCTTTCCTTGGTTTTCAGTAGGACTACTACAACCTTATCACTCTACACAATACCCAGTTGTGAATAAACTACACTAAAAAACAATGTAAAGGCAGTACATACCTCCATCAACACAACAGAGAGCACAGTTGTAGCTCTTTCATCGCAGAAAGATCAAGCCTATAGTCGGGGAGCCAAAGTCTCAAAAATGGGTTGAACCTGACATGGTCTGCCATACTTTTTATTTGTGTTTTTTCTGTTAATTTTGACCCTCAGAACCAA
>JBAMYA010000015.1:1776562-1789768 GCA_037176975.1 Arrhamphus sclerolepis | reverse complement strand
TAGGCTCCAGCAGACCCCCGTGACCCTGAACAGGAAATAGCGGGTATAGAAAATGGATGGATGGATGGATTTTTGCAAGATTGGCTCTTTTTTTTTTATTTTTTATTTTTTATAAACAACCAATACTTTTTATTGTACAATCACACACTGTAACTTTTATTATAAAGCTAAGGCTTTTGCTTAAAAACTGATTTTCTTTTTTTTCATAAAAGAAATTGTTTTAAAATGGCAAATTTCACAACAATCGCATCCCTATTGTTTATATTAAAATCGCAAAAAAAGTTGACTTTTTTTCAAAAGCAAAACAAAAAACCACAACAAATTCTGTTGTAAAATTGTAAATCTTGCAAGATGGAGATTTAGTTTTTAATTGTACAAAAATAACTTTTTTTTTAACTTAAAATATCAACTTTTTACAACACTGATATAAAATTACATCAATTGTAAAATTACTAATCTTGATATAATTGCAACTTCTTATGTTTTACTTGTTAAAAGTGCACGCTCTCACGGGCCGGATAAAATGAAGTGGTGGGCCAGATTTGGCCCGTGGGCCTTGAGTTTAACACATGCGCTTCAGAGTGTGTATCCAGCTTACAGTTGTACTTAAAACTGAAAAAAGGTTAAAACTGTTAAACTGATTACAAATACTGTTGCCTAAACAAAATTAAGACGGCTTTACCATTCATCTGGTTCTTAATGAAAATATTTTTTATTCCTTGTCACATTAACTGAAACAAAGTATTAAATATCTTTGTGGATGTGACCTTTTCTCTCATTTATTTATAACTGTGTCCTAACCATGTGATTATTGCGTGCACTATTTCACTGAAGGGTTATTTTATAAAACTGTTATTTAACACTTTCTCTCCTTGTCTAACTGTGAAGTTGAAGAACGAAGTCAGTTGGGATCAAAAACATGGTTTTATTTGTATAAAAAACAACAATAAAACATTCAGAGTAATGAGAACATTTTAGTTCTTATTAGTTCTTATTATTTGGTAGATGTGTGTTTAAACCAATTAACCTGGCTCAGATGTTTTTTGTTGTCCTCCAAAAACTTCTATCAGTATTTAACTAGTTTTGGTCCATTCCTCCTGACATTTCTCCTGTGTTTTAGTTTCTCTGAATTTAATAGAAGCAGAAAACTAATCAATACCAAAGATGACCTCTTCCTTCTGGAGACCAGGAGGAGGAGGAGATGCCAGGGTTGCTGTGGTTGGCATCGATCAGCTGTGTTGTGGATATGTGGGCAATGAGGTTCTGATGGTTGCAAATGAAGTCAAGAGTCGAGCTGATTTCAGCCCTACTGTGACTGTAAAAGCTGCCCTGGTCTTTGAAAAGGAAGCAGATGTGACGGACAGGCAGGTCCAGATGAGGACGTGGATGAGTTGTGTCCACTGCTTCATCTACGACCTGCTGGACAGCAGAGCTCTGGCTCAGTCGCAGATGTCTGCTGATCCTTTTAATCCACCGCTGAGTTCCAGGTTGAACGTGGTTGCAGTGATAAGAGTCGCATCAAGAACCGGTCCAGCTGATCCACACTTAAACAGGAAGGAGCTACATTAAACAACCAGTTATAACCAGAAACTCCATACAATAACTTTTGGGTTAAAACTAAAACCAGTAAAGGCTCAAGAACTACAAAACGTCTCATTCCCATGCCCCTTAGATCAGTCAAATATCAGACAGCCTACCAGCTGCCCAGTTGTTGTTGTTGTCCATATTCGATGCTTTAGTGGTTGAAACAGAACTGGATCCACACCAGAACTGGAACAGCCCCACCTCCTGAGAAGGAGACATCTCTTCCTGTCTGAATGGACTCTGCTTTCACTGGCTCTAAAGCCTCCACTTTCATTTAATTAGCTTCTTAATATTCTTCATTTTTTTTTAACCTTTTGTCTACGTCTATACTTTTATTAAGAGAAAGTACTATAGTTTCTCCCAACATGTTGTAAAACAGACAGAAATGCTTTCAGAAACGTTGTTTCATTCTTCTCATTCCTCATCTTTTGTCTTGTTTGCAGAAATCCCTCCGTGAGCAGAAAGCAGCTCCTCTAAGTGTTGGTCTTTCCTTCCGTCCGGTTGGTTGGATGAGTACCAAACAGCGTCACAACTCTGAGCAGTGATTGGGCACTGAGCCAGACGGGGTAGCCAACGGGGAGCCAGGTGAGACTTTCTCACTGTCCTCTACTATGTCTTTAAACCGGATTAACAGAGGGCACATTTACAATCAGTAGAATCCTGGCTTCAATCAGTGTATCAGTAAAGCAACATTTACAACATTGTACTTTATGCTCAATAAGCTGGTAGCCTTAGAATTTCTTGAAATATCCCCACAATATTTTTTGTTTTTAATTACTCAAAAATTATTTCAATAAAGTTTTCAGTGAGGCCAAAGAATACATTTTTCAGCACATTGGCTCAGAATTTTCTTTTGGCTCTCAGCTTTTGCGTACTGAGGTGGAAAAGATGCTTCCCTTTTAAATTAACAGGTAATTTAATCCTCATAAAACATTATCTGGTCCTGACCAGGTCTCAAAATCAGGTAAATAAATCACATATCACTCTGGATCATTTGGGTGTGTGTTAACAGAATGCCAAGAAGGAAGGACATCAGCAAGGACTTTAGAGATGGTATTGATTTTAGGAAGGGGTTTTAAAACTGTTTACAGACTACCTGGACTTTAGCATTCTATAGTGATCATTTTCACCAGTGTAACCCAAAAGTAGACATCCCACGAGGATCTAACTGGTCAGACTGTGCAATACTCAAAAACAAACAAAAAACAACCCTAAGACCTCCATCTCAGAGCCTCCAGGTCTCACCGAAAATGTTAAATGTTGGAGTTTGTGACAACACAGTCAGAAGACAGGACAGTTTGTTTGGAAGAGTTTACAAGAGTTTTGATCCCAAACACAGCAGCAGATCTGCACCAGAATGATGAAGAAGAAAAGATTTAGTGGTCCAATCAAAATCCAGACCACAGCTTTATTATAATGCTGCAGTGGGTCCTTTTATGGTTATGTTCACACTGCCAGCCAGATTTTCTGATTTGTTAAAGATTTAATTTGAAGATTTACATTCTGTCTTGGATCAGATTGCCGTCCTCATCAACATGTGAACTAGACAACATAAAACATGTTGAGCAGAAAACTCGGATCTTTGTCACGGTCTCAGTTGTTGTTTTCCTGTTTCTGTCAAGGCTAGCCATCATGGCGGATGTGGACCCAGACACCCTGCTGGAGTGGCTGCAGATGGGCCAGGGAGATGAGCGCGACATGCAGCTCATCGCTCTGGAGCAGCTCTGCATGCTGCTGCTCATGTCGGACAACGTGGACCGCTGCTTCGAGACGTGAGTGTTTGTGGTCGCAGACGTTTTGTCCTCTAGCTGGTGTAATCTGAGCTGAATTAAGTCTCTCCTGTCTGCCAGATGTCCTCCTCGGACCTTCCTGCCAGCGCTCTGCAAGATCTTCCTGGATGAGAGCGCTCCAGATAACGTGCTGGAGGTCACGGCCCGAGCCATCACCTACTACCTGGATGTGTCTGCAGAGTGCACCCGCAGGATTGTGGGGGTGGACGGGGCCATCAAGGCACTGTGCAACAGGCTAGTGGTGGTGGAGCTGAACAACAGGACCAGCAGAGACCTGGCTGAGCAGTGTGTGAAGGTCTGAGCCTCGTGCAGACTTTACAAACTAGTGACCGTGATAATGGCTTCTTTTCCTAACTCATGAATGTGTGCAGGTGCTGGAGCTGATCTGCACTAGAGAGTCTGGTGCCGTCTTTGAGGCCGGTGGTTTGAACTGCGTGCTGAGTTTCATCAGAGACAGCGGCCATTTGGTCCACAAAGACACCCTGCACTCCGCGATGGCCGTGGTGTCCCGCCTCTGCAGCAAGATGGAGCCTCAGGACTCATCCCTGGAGACCTGCGTGGAGTCTTTGTCCAGTCTCCTGAAACACGAGGACCACCAGGTAGCTTCACAGCTGCAGGTCGTCTTTGATTTACGTCTGAAGTACTCTAGCATAAAGCCAAAAGCTGCTGTTTGGTGCAACTTTATAGAAAACTTTGTTTCCTGTTGACATGAAACACAGCAGAGCGAAAATCAGAGCTTCGACTGATGTCCTAAAGTGACATGCAGCTCGTATATGATTAATGAGTTTTACATTAATGTGTTGTTTAAAACTGCTGCTGCAGGTGAGCCAGGCTGAGAATGTTTAGTTAAATCAGAGTTTAGTTAAACCATCCTGGGCCACATCATCACCATGGTTACCATTAAAGGACTACATCATTGCTAATATCATAATGTTTCTGTATTATCCCAAATTTCAAAAAGATTACTTTTTTGGGAAAAATAAACATAAATTAATAAAAAGAATAAAATAAATTTAACTTAAATACTTAAAAATGTCAAAAGATCAATATTTTGTTTTTCAACAACCAAGACTTTTTATCATACAAACACAAATGCCACAAAATTGTGACTTTTTAAATTCAGAATTACTACTAAGATCAACTTTTAGTTGTAAAATCTTTTTCAATTGTTTACTAAATGACTTGACTTTCTGAAATAAACCAGCTGCTCTCCACCTCAGAACTGAAATAAATGTTCTAGTTAGAAATTGGTGATTGTCCTTAAACGCTCTCATGGACCAGATAAGATGTAGTAGTGGCCCCTGACATGTGTGAGTTAAGTGCTGAAACTTAAACGCTGCCTGGTTGGAGTATATAAATGAACACACTTCTACTGCTTAAAGGCACTGTATGTAATAATATTGCTCCAGACCAAAAAGGGGGCAGCATGGATCTTCTCCAGACGTCTTCTAGAATTTTTTTTTCCTGTCCTCCAGGTGTCTGACGGCGCTCTTCGCTGCTTCGCCTCGTTGGCTGATCGCTTCACTCGCCGTGGCGTGGACCCCGCCCCTTTAGCTAAACACGGTCTAACGGAGGAGCTGCTGTCGCGCATGGCAGCCGCCGGAGGGTCTGTGGCGGGCTCCTCGTCTTCCTGTAAACCGGGTCGGCCCTCCACGGGAGCCACCCCCTCCGCCCCTGACTCCAAACTGAGCAACCAGGTGTCGACCATCGTCAGTCTGCTGTCCACGCTGTGCAGGGGGTCCCCGCTGGTCACACATGTAGGTAGACAGAAAAGTAGCACGTTTCACGTTTGTAGTGAATTTAGCGTTGTCTAATTCATGTCGTCTCTGTCGCGGTTCAGGACCTGCTGCGCTCAGCTCTGCCCAACTCCATGGAGTCTGCTCTGGGGGGGGACGAGCGCTGCGTGCTGGACACCATGCGGCTGGTGGACCTCCTGCTGGTGCTGCTTTTCGAGGGACGAAAGGCGCTGCCCAAGTCCACGGCGGGCTCTGCAGGACGGATTCCTGGGCTGAGACGTCTTGACAGCTCGGGAGAGCGGTCCCACCGACAGCTGATCGACTGTATCCGCAGCAAAGACACCGATGCACTGATAGACGCCATAGACACTGGAGGTGAGGACACTACACTACCCATGAGCCTCTGGGGCTGCAGCAGGAAAAATACATGTTGACAGAATACTTCCATGATGGGATTTTTATACATAAAAATGAAAGCTGTTTTAAAGACAAAACAAAAAAACATACACAGTTGGAGGATTTTTATTCTCCCCTCTTTATTTTTAGACAAAAAACCCATCACATTTATGGCCTCTGTTTTTTTTTTCCTACAAGCTATGAATTCTTGATTTGAAAATTAATAAATATAAATTTGTAGTTGTCTTAATTTTGGGGGGTTATATTACTTTGAATTTGTTTTTCTGCTTTTATTCTACTTATTTATTTATGTATTTAATTGAATATTTATTTATGTACTTGCATATTCATATATTTTGTGTACTTACTTAAATGTTTAGTTACTTATTGATTTTTTTATTTATTTGATCAGATCAAGTAGAGGTAAAATGATGGACTCGATAACCATAAATACCCTGAACGGTTCTTTTCTGTCTTTTCTGACGGCTTGACTTCTTTGCCCCGTGGATTTAAATTAAGAACGATATTCATCATCAGTCATGATTAACTTTGATTCTCATTGATCAGATTTCAGGATGGAAACATTTCTGTGACCAGTTTTTTCCAATTTCCTCCATAAACATTTAGTTTTAGATCCACTTTTTTATCAGCCATTTCAATGATGTGCCGTTTGTCTTCTCAAATAAACACATTAGGTGTCATAATAGTTTTGTGTTCTATTTTCTTCAAAAATAAAACAGCTGGATTATCATCCTTCTAGAGTGGTGATTAATTTCTTTACTGGGGCTTCTAGTATTTGTGAGTCAACCATCAACCTTTTTTTGGATTAATCTATAACAGGTGGATTTCTGGGAATTGTTTAATCTTGGTTGTTGTCTGACGGATGATGATGTTTCCACCTGCAGCTTTTGAGGTGAATTTCATGGACGACGTTGGACAGACGCTGCTCAACTGGGCTTCAGCTTTTGGAACACAGGAAATGGTAAAAAAAAAACAAAAAAAAAACAACAACCTATATTTTCAGTTATATGTGTTGAATGTGTCAATGCGACTGGATGATTAATGGCTCAAAAGATGATTTTTAGTTTCATTTAACACGAGCAGCTCAAATAAGTACATTTTGTAACATTTATCAAATGTTTACAGGCTGAAACAGTCTGAAGTAGATCAAAGTGTTTTTAAAGGCTTTAATTTGCTCAAATGTGTGAATAACTGTTATAAAAGTGTATTAAAGTGGACATAGCCTTAAATATAGACCAATGTCGGCTGGACTGTGTGCTCGTTTCAGGTGGAGTTTTTATGCGAGAGAGGAGCAGACGTGAACAGAGGACAGCGGTCCTCCTCGCTACACTACGCTGCCTGTTTCGGACGACCACAAGTGGCCAAGGTGACACATCCTCCCAGTGTTCCACAGTTAATGTCGTACTGCTGAGATCAGGATCAGCTTGTTCTGTGAGGTTTGTCAGTTGTCAGTTAATTTTATCCTTTCAGACTCTGCTGCGGCACGGAGCCAACCCAGACCTGAGGGACGAGGACGGGAAAACTCCTCTGGATAAAGCCAGGGAGAGAGGACACAGCGAGGTGGTGGCCATTCTTCAGTCACCTGGTCAGTTAAACCCTGAACGCAGCATCTTTCCATCCTCATCCGGATTAAAACCTGCCGTTTTCCCTCCAGATTAACAAACGTCTGTGTTTCAGGTGACTGGATGTGTCCGGTGAACAAGGGTGACGACAAGAGGAAGAAGGATGCCAGCAAGGAGGAGGAGGAGGGCAGCGAGCCCAAAGGAGACCCAGAGATGGCTCCTTTCTACCTGAAGAGACTTCTTCCTGTTTTTGCACAAACGTTTCAGCAAACCATGCTGCCTTCAATCAGGTAAATGAACCCAGAGACAGAAAACTGCACACAGCCTGGTCATGTTTTCACTGATGATGGCTACACATCAGTAATAAAGCCAGTCTTGTCCACGATGTCAAACGTGAAATACACTTGTCACTCGATTCTGGAGTGTTTCTGTGGGAGTTTATGTCCATTTATTGTGTCTGAGGCCCGACAAGTGCTAGATGGTGTTGAGTTTAGGGCTAGTCCAGTTCTTCCTCCCTGATCTCATCAAACCATGTCTTTGTTGTCTTTCTTTTGTGCACCGGAGGACAATTATGTTGGAGTAGAGAAGGGCCTTCTGTCCAAACTGTCTTGGTATGAGGTCAAACCATAAGCCTGAAAAAACAGTCCATATCATCATGCCTCCTCCACCAAACTTCACAGTAGGAACATGCGGCTAAGGTTTTCCCAGCATCCTCCAAATCCAGACTCACCTGAAGGTGGTGGAGAAGTATAAATACCTTAGTGTTTACCTGGAGACTGGACTGGAGACACAACACTGATGCTGTTTAGAAGAAGGGACAGATCAAACTTTACTTCTTCAGGAAGCTTAGGTCCTTCAGTGTTGAAGTCAGATGTTCAGATCTTCTTTAAGTATTTTGTGGAGAGTTCAATCTGATCTGAAGTCATCTGTTGGAGGAACAGCATCAGAGCCAGAGATCCTTCCTGAACACAGCTGGAACTATCTAGCATGATTCTGGGATGAAGGTTGTGGTTGGTTACAGCGTTGGGATCTGTGCTGATTGTTTTTGTTGGTTTGTAGGAAAGCCAGCCTCGCTCTGATCAGAAAGATGGTCCACTACAGTAGCGAGGTTCTGCTGAGGGAGGTCTGTGACAGTGAGACGGGACACAACCTTCCCACGGTGCTGGTGGAGATCACCGCTACCGTCCTTGACCAGGAGGTACCAATGCTTTCATCAGAATACACACCAGTAGGGAGTATGTCTCTGACTTGGTCTTAATGTCTCTCCTCTCTTTTTCTGTCAGGATGACGACGATGGTCATCTCCTGGCTCTGCAGATCATCAGGGATCTGGTGGATAAAGGTGGAGATGTTTTCCTGGACCAGCTGGCTCGACTGGGCGTCATCAACAAGGTGTCGACTCTGGCTGGACCAGCTTCTGATGACGAGAACGAGGATGAAGTGAAGCCTGAAAAGGTGGGAAGGAAGGAAAGGACAAGGTTTTCTGCATGAATGAAGTTAAAAGTAGCATGAAAACACATTTGATTCTGCTGCAGGAGGAGGAGGTGCAGGAAGACGCTAAGGAGATCCAGCAGGGGAAGCCGTACCACTGGAGGGACTGGTCCATCATCAGAGGCAGGGACTGTCTCTACATCTGGTCGGATGCCGCCGCCCTCGAGCTCTCCAACGGCTCCAACGGCTGGTTCAGGTTCATCCTGGATGGGAAGCTCGCCACCATGTACTCCAGCGGAAGCCCAGAGGGCGGTTCAGACAGCTCCGGTATGTTTGGGATGCAGCTGTTCTACCTGTTGATCCGTTTGAACCATTGATTCGACTGATGGTTGTCTCCATCATTCTGCAGAGTCTCGCAGCGAGTTCCTGGAGAAGCTGCAGCGGGCGAGGAGTCAGGTGAAACCGGTCACAGCCAGTCAGCCCATTCTGTCCGTCGTTGGTCCCACAAAGCTGACGGTGGGTAACTGGTCCCTGACCTGCCTGAAGGAGGGAGAAATCGCCATCCACAACTCAGACGGGCAGCAGGCCACCATCCTGAAGGAGGACCTGCCCGGATTTGTGTTTGAGTCCAACAGAGGAACCAAACACTCGTTCACCGCTGAGACGTCACTGGGTCAGTCTCATCTTTGAACACCAGAATGATCTGGTACTTGTGGATTAAAGGTGTTACAAGCTGTTTCATCCTGAGCCTCATCATCACCACGGTTACCATTAAAGGACCACATCATCGTCATGGTTACATAAAAGGGCCACGTTGTGAATGTGGTTACCGTTAAAGGACCACATTGTCGCCGTGGTTACCGTTAAAGGGCCATATCGTTATCCCGGTTAACGTTAAAGGGCCAGTTATTCTTTACTTTCTCAACAAGCTGTGTTGTCAGAATTCCTGCCAAAGAAATCATTTTAAAGTTTTTGTTAATTCAAATTTGACAAAATTTGAGATTTTATCACAAAATTTTGTAAATTCACAAATGTTTCTTTTATAATCACAAATAAAAAGAAAACCAATTTGCATTAAAATACCAGTTTATTTGCAACATTTTGACATAGAATTGCAAATTTTGTATTTCAGCTTTTTTTGTACTTAAAACACAAATTTTGTTGTAAATTGGCCAATAGCACATCTTTTTTCTGTAAAAAATGTATGTTTGTTATAAGATCTTCAGTTCCCCAAAAATAATTATGACTTATAATCATGAAATGTAAACTTTTGTACGAATATCAAATATATAATTATAATTACAATAATTTTTTTTTGCAAAATCACATAAAAAAAGGCTTAACCTTTTTTGTAAAAAGGCTAATTTTGTTGTAAAATCTTTGTTGTAAAATTGTAAATTTTGCATAATTTCAACTTTTTTCTAAAATCACGAGAAAAGTAAAAGTAAATCAGGAGTTTTGACAAAATGATCAACTTTTATTTGTAAAATATTTTTCATTCCTTTTCTAAATCCTGACTTTCCGACGTAAACCAGCTGCTCTCCACCTCAGTTATTCCTTTTTCTGACGTCAGAACTGAATCAAACGTTTCCTCAGAAATGTTCTAGTGAGAAGTTCATGATCGTCTTTAGAGGCTCTCATGGACCAGATAAAATGAAGTGGTGGGTTGGATGTGGCGCGTCTGCCTGGACTTTGACAGTTAAACCTCCTCATACTGGTTTCCAGACCAGGCGCTGACCCTCATTAACCATGTCGTTCGTTTGCAGGCTCTGAGTTTGTGACGGGCTGGACGGGGAAGCGAGGCAGGAAGCTGAAGTCGAAGCTGGAGAAGACGAAGCAGAAGGTTAAGAGCATGGCCAGGGAGCTGTATGACGACCACTTCAAAGCGGTGGAGAGCATGCCCAGAGGAGTGGTGGTGACCCTGAGGAACATCTCCACTCAGCTGGAGTCTGCCTGGGAGCTGCACATCAACCGCCAGGTGCAGAAGCGTTCAGAAACAGGCATGTGAAAGTCGTTACAGTCAGAAATGACTAACATGAGTGATGTTTCCAGTGTCTTGAAGGCGAGAACACGTGGAGGGACCTGATGAAAACAGCCCTGGAGAACCTGATTGTAGTTTTGAAGGATGAAAACACCATTTCTCCATATGAAATGTGCAGCAGCGGCCTGGTCCAGGCTCTGTTCACAGTCCTCAGCAATGTAAGTGCCTCTTCAACCATACTGCACTTTATTTCTTTTAAAGGAGATGACTTGTTGTCCATCAAGCATCTGGAAGTTAAATGCAGCCGCTCTGTCTCCAATCTTTATGCTGATTTACTTCGTTTTAATTTGAATAAATGTTTTTGGCTTTTATCTTTGTGTTCAACACATCTGTTTCTGCTCCTTTGAATCAATAAATTAAGCAACTCACACAGTAAATGAAAAATCTGATGAGGTCCTGAGAAGAATTAAAACTCAGTATTTGTTAACTGTCAGTATATGTTTCTGTTATGTCATTTCTCACTGTTTACCTAGTTTTATCTCTTGTTGAAAAGCCTCTGCTCTTTGTTGTTTCCATGATGTGCTCTTCCTTCCAGATGTTGATACCATATTCTGTGTTTCTGCAGAGTGTGGAGCTGGACATGAAGCATGATTGTAAACCTTTAATGGAAAGAATCAACGTCTTTAAGGCGGCTTTCAGTGAAAACGAGGATAATGAAAGGTAACCAGAACGTCACATCTGAAACTAGTTAGTTAGATGTTTAATTGGATACAACTTTCACACTTTTTGTTGATTATAAAGGATGAAATTTTTTAAGTGAACCAAATAAATCAGGTTACTTACTTTAACAGTCCAGTCAATAGTTGGAGGACAAAATGATTAAACTTACAAGTCGCCTTCCATTCCTTGTAGTTTTAACTGACTTTCTCAAATAACACAAATAGTCAGGCTGGCTTGTGATGTTGGCGCAGCTGCGTCAGGATCAGTACTCTGTTAGCTGAACCTACTAAAACGTCAGGTTTTTTTTCTTTTTGTCGTCATAAGCAGTGACTTAAACAGCTAGGATCAGAATAAAGTCCAAGAGCAATGCTGAACCACAAATCATTTAAAAAGTCATCTCCTGTACTGGGTTTTAGTGTTATCTCAACTTTTACATCTCTTTATTTTGGTCATATTCCTGATGGACTGAGCAAAGATGACATTTACCTATTGAAGATTTTGTTGGCTGCAAGTAAAAAAGCCATTACAAAATGTTGGCTTAAAAAAAACAGCCCTACTGCTGGCCTTTTTGTTACAGTTGTTAAACATCTACATCTCTTAGAACAGATGACCCATTCCATAAGACTCCAAAAGGAACTGGGGAAAAAACGCTGGGAAAAATGGTGTATTTATTTAGTCAATAATACAGATATCCAACTTTACTGTACATGACACTGCATTATAAAGATGCTAAATTTATTTAGATTTTTTTTTTCATCCCATGACCTCATATGTTCGCTTTGTTCTGTTTACAAAAATGTTCATAAATAAAAAAAGTAAATATGAGCTGAGCACTCATTAAATGTTCTTTGTGGAAAAAAAACAAAAAAAAAACATCAAAACTTTTTTCACCTCAATCGAAAAAAAATCAAGATATATGTTTTTTCAATTTTAATTTTGCATTTCAACAGTCTTTTTCTTTGATTGAAAATATTACTTTTTTGACTGAAGCAACTGTTTGGAATTGAGTAATAAAGACACAAATGTCCTACTCATAATATGAGTAAACACAAAAAAAGACTATCCATCCATCCATCCATCATCTATACCCGCTATTTCCTGTGTAGGGTCACGGGGGTCTGCTGAAGCCTATCCCAGCTTTCTCTGGGCGAAAGGCAGGGGTTTCAATCAAAATCAGTATTTTCAATTAAAAAACACTTCACTCAAAGGAAAGATTTTCAATCAAATAAAAACAGTGTTCAAATATTTTTTTTGCATTCAAACACTTTTTTCTTTGATTGAAAATATATTTTTTGATTGAAGCAACATTTTTCTCATTGAATAATAAAGACACAAATCTACCCTCATACTAACTGACTGAATTTCACATGCAGATGGCGCTGTTTGAATGGTTGAATGTGATTGGATCATGAGTAAATGTTTCCACCTTATGATTGGCTGAAACAAGGAAGATATCTGATTGGTTGCAGATCATTCGTGTCAGAAAAAATGCATTTGTGAGTTGGAGCCACGGCAGGAGAGTCTCAAAATTCACTCAACAGATGCAGCGAAGTCCACAGACCAGAAGCCGTTTGTAAATGAGGTTATATTTGTGTGAATCAGAAATACATGTGTGAATCCTGTCCTGTGCATTTGTAAATCGTGCTGCGCATTTGTGGCTGTTGAGACTGTTCTAACTCTATATGGGTGGGGTTGGTGAAGGGGTCTTTCTGTGTGGAGTTTTCATGTTCTTCCCCATGTTCCCTTGGGTAGCTAATGTGAATTACCCTCACAAAACTCTAACATGATTAGACCTTACCCTCTAAGGTGATTAAAAAAAAAAAAGAGGGGAGGGGTTACGGGTGCTGTTGTGGCAAAATTTCATATTGCCAAAAACCACCATAAAGATGAACTTATTATAAAAAGGTTCAATGAACAGTTTGTGCACAAAAAGGAGAACAGTCAACACAGCTGTACAGGACAACAGTGGGAGCTCTGAGGAGATAC
>JBAMYA010000015.1:1706117-1734356 GCA_037176975.1 Arrhamphus sclerolepis | reverse complement strand
GTGTGTGTGTGTGTGTGTGTGTGTGTGTGTGTGTGTGTGTGTGTGTGTGTGTGTGTGTGTGTGTGTGTGTGTTTGCACACATGCATGTGCTCAGATATTCAGTACAAACATTCAAACATTTTGGCAGCAATTAAGACCAGCAGATCTGATCTGCGTCAAAAAGAAACTGCAGTTCCTTTTTGGGTTTACTTCCAATATCATGTCTTCATGTGTTTTACATAGACTTTATAAAGAGAAGTGGACAAAGTCAAAACAGCGTTTTATACCAATCTGCAAATATATTTAGTTGTACTGTATAGCTGGTCTGTAGAGGAACTGCAGCCTGTAGTGGTCAGTATAAGAGGTGCAGCAGGACATTATTTTTGGGCTTCTGATTCAGGTTTAGTTTGGGTTATAGCGGGGTTTAAACTCTCTCCAGGTCTGTCATTTCACTTGAGTAATCCTGTGTTTGTTTTTGTGTGTGTGTGTGTGGTGGGCGGGGGGAGGGGGGGTCTGAATCATCACGTCAGTAAACTGCTTAGTCAACATCTTCTTCTTTCTCCTTCTCTTCTGATGGAGGCGAAATGAAACCTGCAGAAGTGTTTTCTGCTCACGAACCTACACTAAACTATTGTAGATTAATGTCAGTTGAAATGAAGCAGTATCAGGTCTTTTTATATTTCAGTCGTTGAGAAGTTCTTTTAAAGATTTGTAATGACCATAAATATAACAGGGCTGAAGGACATGAAGCAGTAGATGTTAGATGTCAGTACGTCTGTTTCTTTTGGCAGAAGCTCAACATGTGCAGGTTGTTGGCAGCTTTCAGAAAGATTCCTCCATCAGGAATCAGGTCTCCGAATTCAGGTTTTAAAACCTGGCAAAGTGTCAGATATCCTGCCAAGAACTGTAGTAGACGCAGAGATGAGTCAGAACAACCAAGATAAAAAAACAAAACAAAAAGCAAAAAAAAACATCAACAGAGTTCAGCTTATTTCGTTTTACACTTCCAGATTACAAGTAAATTCAGTTCAATTCACTTTTATTTGTGTGGTGTTAATTCATTTTAATCAGAATCATTCTAAATGTGCAAATTAATCCAAATTCATAAAAACATTAATTCCACTTAAGTTGTAAATTTGTGTACTGTTGATTCATAAAAATAGCCTGTAAGGGAACCCAAGCCCATGGTGACAGTGGACAGTAAAAACACCTGGTTAGCAGCTCTGCCACAGAGCTCTGCCCTGGGACCTGGTGTCTTGCTGGACCTTGGCCCAGCAGCGCTTGTTCTTTTCTGGTAGCAACACTTGAAATTATTATGTTCAGACAAAATAAGAAAAAAAGTTAGGGTTAGCAGAAGCTATGCTAGCCAAGCTACAAACTGGTGGGCGTGGAAAAATGGGCTTCAAAGGCTCTCTGTACAGGTCTATGGGCCATTTCACCAGATGCTGTGTCCATTCATATATACAGTCTATGGCTGAAACCCGTGCAGACGGCTAACGACTGACATGTATTGATATCAGCTTGCTGTAACCAAGCTAAGGTGGGCGTGGCCTGTGTCCTGCTGGTTATGCCCTTTTCAGCATGGCACCATGCAGTATGAGGAAGAAGAGGCTTCAGCATCCTCTCTTCAGAAACTTCTAGGTTACATCACAGAGGGTTTATCCAGGTGTTCTTTTACAGTCTGTGGCTCAGAGGTCGTCTTCAGAAAAAAAGCTGATTGATTGACTTTAGCTACTCAGCATCTTTGGTGAAGTACTGTTCACAGATAAAAATCACAAAGTGCTCAGGCAAAAGTAAGATAAAAAATGAATAAATCAGTCGTTTTGAGTTCAGAGAAAGAAACAGAAACCTGATGGCTAATCAGAACAGAGCTCAGGGCCCTACACAGAGAGAAAAAACTGTTTCATGTCAGTGATGTTTTGAGGGTCATGTGGGGCTAAATACCAGGTTTTGATGCCATTTGGTTTAATTTTTGTTTACGTTGGGCATTCCAGAGAATCCACCTGCACATGCAAATCTCAAACGTCCACTCCTGCAGATGCAAATTAAAAAAAAAAAAAACACAAGTCCAACATGATAAAGACAGATGACAGCTGGTGGCATTTAACAAACACATCGTAGAAATGTTTCACCAAAGTCCAGCATGTTCACAAAAGAAGTCGCTATGATGGATGTTCCTGGCAGCTACAGCACCCACCCAGCAACCTACCTCCTGGAAGTGGGATGGTTGCTGGTTAGGTACAGCCAGGCTAGCCTATCGCCGTCAGCTCACGAGTAGTGGGATGATTGACAGCAAGAGGGTGTAGCCAGATGTAGCCCCTCATATGGTGATTCTCATTCAGGCTGGTTGGAGGACTTCAAGGTGTGCTGGACTACATCCAGGTCTCTTTGCTACCTTTTCCGTTTTGTTGAGAGTAGGTGTTCTTTATTTAAAAAAAAAAAATCCAAATAAAGTTAAAGTGGAGCTACAGCCCAGATATTTTTCCCCCCTCCCTGGTTAAATTAAGGTTAATAATAAAGTGTTGACCAGTTTCAGACTGCAGCTGAAGTGGAGATCCCTGTGGAGCTGTAGATCCACCAGGAATTACAAAATCAAACATGAGGACATGTGATGACGAAAGTCTGGGACATGAAACCGGTTCGTCAGCTTCAGACGAGCCAGAAACCACCCGACCGTGGTAGTTTTCCATCCTCGGCTGCTGCTTTGATGTTCAATGCTGTCCTGAGAGGAAGGAAGAGAAAGGACAGCATCTCAGCAGCTTTCTTCGCTCTTTTCCTTCCTGTCGCACAGTTATTTCACAAGGAGGTGAGTGTGAGACACTGATGAGGTCAATGATGAGATTGAAAGTGTGCAAAAGCAGCTCTTCTTTGATGTTTTAGGAAAGCTGATTGATGGAAACACAGAGAGGATTTCTGGCCTGGTTGCATATACATTTATATATATATATATATATATTATATGTAAATACACAAACACTCACATATATATACAGACACAATGTACATACAGTCATTATCATCTAATTTCCACAGACATTAGTGACCCCAGAGGGATTATTCAGTAAAGATTCTGGGGGGAAAAACAACAATGTCCTTTTCCATTTCCTTTGGTTTAGTTCTACATGCCATTTGCTCTGCTGGAAATAGTTTCACCATGTTTCCGGTCATTAACGTACAGAATGCCATTTTCAACTCCGATGTGGACATTAAAAAGACTCATCACAGCTCATCTTCATCTCTGAAACGAGCATCGCCATATTTCTACCAGTCTGCAACATGAGTCTGCCCATCTTAGATGAACCACATAGATTATCTTTCTGTGTTTCCTGAACATCCCCAGACTGTTGTCTGCTCTGTCCTGATTAGCTGTGAGGTTGTGGTTGAGTTTCTGTTTCCTCCTCTAAATTCAAACTGACTTGTGAGTGAGGATCAGCGTTTGGTCAGTGTGGGTTCTGAGTTTCACTAGAAGACACTAGTGAAACACTAGTGACACAGGCTGGTCATTGAACCAGCAACTTCTGATGGAGTGAAGACCAGTCTGCCTCTACCAGTCTACATGTTTGATGGTAGAGTAGAGTAAAATAGAGTAGATGTTTGAAAGTAGAGTATGCAGACAGGAAATCAGGGAAGTCCACCTGCAAGCACTGCAGGAGGACTGAAGCCTCTGTTTATGGACTGCCTGCTCTAACCTCTGAGATACCTAGAACTTAATACATTCTTGATTTAACACCGTAGTTCCTGGTCCGCTCAATGACTGACAGGTGTCCACATCCCCAGAGCACCACTACTCCACCACTATGCTCTTCAGTGGGTCTGTCGTGTTTCTGCTGGTCTCCTCCAAACATGGTTCTGGTTTCTCCAAACATGGTCCTGGTCTCTAAAAGACCAACAACTGTCTTCAGTGTTTTCCACTCATGAATAAGCATTTTGATTTTTAAACATTGAACTCCAAATAGTTTGGAAATGGTTTTATAATCCTTTTCAGATTAATGTGTAGCAATAATTGCATCACTAAGACTTCTGTTAATGTCTTTCCCTCTTGGTGTTGTGTTTGAATCCACACCTTAGTACTCCAGAGCAGCAAACTTCCAGTTTTGTAAAAGTAAAGGTACAGAGAGAACCAAATGTTTCTTTCTTTGTCTCAGGTATCTGCTGGAGCAGGACTTTCCTGGGATGCGTATTGGTCCAGAGCCGACCACGGACGGCTTCATCGCCGTGATGTATGGCGAAAATGAAGGTGTTGTCCCTGGCAATGCCCTGGTGGTGGACCCCAAGAAACCCTTCAGGAAACTCAATGCATTTGGAAACTCCTTCCTGAACAGGTGAACACACACAGACACACACACACATCAGAACCAATCATCATTAGAGCTCCACCAACCCTGAAAATCAATAAGCCTTAAATGTGATTAAGATAATTCTGTTTGTCTCCAGCTGCTGTCATGTTTGCTTAGTTCCTGCTGCTGTTATATTTCCTCAGTGTCTGTGTAGGATATTTCTCATTGATCCAAGAACCAAAGCTCCATAAGTGACCAGAAACTCTGCAATAAAGCCAATTTATCCAGAATATTCCTCCATCTAAAACCTGGGAACTCAGGGATGAACCATCTGATTGGAAGAAGTTAGAGAGCGTGGACCTGAAGAGAAGACAAGAGGCAGAGTTGGAGGTAGAAGAGGTTAAAATGTTAAAGTGACAGGATCGGCAATAAAGACATCAGAGGGACAGGATCAGGAATGAGGACATCAGAGAGACAGGACTTGTAAGATATTCTGGAGAGAAAGTCAGAGAGGCCTGACTGAGATGTTTCGGACATGTACAGAGAAGGGACAGTGAAAATATCTGTAGAAGGACTATGACGTTGGAACTGCCTGGCGGGAGGTCGAGAGGAAGACCAAAGAGGAGATTTATGGATGTAGAGAAAGAGGGCTTGAAGAGAAGAGGATGTAGAGGACAGGGTTAGATGGAGATGAATGATTGGCTGAGGAGAGGAGTATTCCTGACGTCACCTTTGGGACCACTAACATCTATCTGGATGCAAAACCAGCTGCTGTCTTTTTCAAAAGGCGAGTACTCACCAGTGCTGCACTCCTCAGCTGGATTGCCGCGATTATGAGTTTAGCTGAATGTTTCAAAATCAGGTGAGAGCCAGGCGGTAGCCTGCAACTTTACAACTCCTTCCTGGATGGACTTTTGAGTTCAGTTTTATGTGGCACTCTGGAGCAGCCTTTTTTGAAAGGACGTGATCTGGGTTCAAATCTACTCACAGGTTTAAGGAGATTTCATGAACAAGGCCCAGTAAACGTATCATGATGGTGCAGTTCATCAGTATGTGAGCGAAATATATAAATAATATCATATTGTTCAAAAATGTTACCAGACAGTAAGGCTGATATTAGATCCAGATTCTGATACCTGGACTCTGGATACTGAGAACTGATCTGATAGCAGTGTTGTTATTTTTTCTATTTAAATACTGTTTTTAAACTCTAATACTGAAACTCAAAAAGTTCAATTAAGCAGAGAACTCTTCAACTAGAGATGTGCACAGACATTTTTGGTGCATGTGTTGAACCCAAGAGAAGATGACTCAGTTAAATGACACTCATCAAAATTTTTTTTATTGCAACTTCTTTTTTGTAAGAAGAAACTTTTTGCCATATATTTATAAACAACCATGGTAGGACCCAACATCACCATGGCAGGACCCAACATCACCATGGCAGGACCCAACATCACCATGATAGGACCCAACATGACTATGGTAGGACCCAACATCACCATGGTAGGACCCAACATCACCATGGGAGGACCCAACATCACCATGATAGGACCCAACATGACTATGGTAGGACCCAACATGACTATGGTAGGACCCAACATGACTATGGTAGGACCCAACATCACCATGGTAGGACCCAACATGACTATGGTAGGACCCAATATCACCATGGCAGGACCCAATATCACCATGATAGGACCCAACATGACTATGGTAGGACCCAACACCACTATGGTAATTCCCAACATCACCATGGTAGGACCCATCATCACCACGGTAGGACCCAACACCACTATGGTAATTCCCAACATCACCATGGTAGGACCCAACACCACTATGGTAATTCCCAACATCACCATGGTAGGACGTGACAATATCATGGAAGACTCAGCATCACCATGATAGGATCCTAGCTGAGTGAAATCCATGTTGCTGAAAGTCCCTGTTCATGTGATGGATTTAAAACTGAAAACCTTTTTCCTGCCAGTTCTTTGGACTTTCATGCATGCAGCCTCAGAGTCATTGCAGTAAATGACTCTAAGAGGTCAGTTTTTCATTGGTTAGGGATGATAAAAGACCGCATGAATGCTGAAAGCCTTCTGACATGTTATTGTTGGTCTGTAAGATGACCTTGCTCCCTTTTTGGCAAATTTAGCCTGTGTACCATAAAAAAGTCTTTGCACCTCCTCCCTCTCCTGTCACTGCTTTCCTCAAAACATTTTTAGTGGGGGAAGTGACCCCCGTCACCCTACGCCAACATATAAACACTCACTGAGAGCTGTCAGATTTCAGTTTGTACCGAGAGTTTAAATTTAAACCAGCCAGGGTCCACACATTTCCTCATTCCAGGGAGGAAGAGGAAGGACAGTCAGCCGTGATTATCTTTACCTGAGGCAGTCCTGAATCTGGAGTCCCGATGCAGCATGGAGACCCTCCACAATAACTTATTGTTTCCAGGGGGAAGTGAGCCTGCGTCACCACGTGTCAGCTCGACAGGTTTGTTTTTTCCCGCTGCCAGTCCAAGACTCCGGCATGGCCAGACAATTTATTGTGGTCCACTGGTTAAGTTTATCTCATGGGGAAGTCTCACAGATATAGTCGGCACAACTGTGAGATATTATTAATCTTATATACGAACATGGAAATCCTGGAGTCCAGAGAAGCCCTTAGACAGGATTTAAGTTTGTGACCTTGGCATGTGACTAACAGTAAGAGATCTGATTGGTTTAGGAAGGTAACCAATAGCAGCAGAGTGAGCGGGGAGCAGTATGTGGTGCTCATTAATAGAAACAAAATTCAAGAATTCTCTGCTGAAGTTTTAAGGTTTTTGAG
This sequence comes from Arrhamphus sclerolepis, assembly GCA_037176975.1. Classification (NCBI taxonomy): domain Eukaryota; kingdom Metazoa; phylum Chordata; class Actinopteri; order Beloniformes; family Hemiramphidae; genus Arrhamphus; species Arrhamphus sclerolepis. The sequence continues at coordinate 1,727,265 of JBAMYA010000015.1, read as the reverse complement.
TTTTAATGCAGACAACTTGCTAAACGTACTGCTGACTAATCTTAATTTTGTCAGTAGATAGTTTCTGTTGGAGCTCTGATGAGAAGTGGCCTACTGGAACAAGACATTTATGTAGCAGGGTAGAAAGCAAGATATTACTGGAGTACAATTACATTAGCGACCCTAGAGAGAGGGGCTACATGCAGAGAATGTGAAAGGAATGGATTATTTGAAACACCATATCTACATTGACTAACAAACAACTATTAGCTCATTGTTCTAATAAACCTAAAAAAGGGAGCTGCTACCTCAGTTAGAGATAGACGAGGTACAAGCCTGCTACGGCAAGGGGAAGCCAGGACGACAGGCTTGAGATTGAGTACCAAGCCCCAATATTCACATCACCCGACCTCAGCACAAGGGCAACTGACCTGAAAGAAAGAACACCAATGCCCAGTACAGGGTGGATCTACAAGATAAACACAGCAGTCTCCCAGAACAAGACCCAGTAGTCATGACAACGGCAGACATCCAGAAGAGGGTGTTTGAAATGAAGAACTGGACATGATTCATGGCTACTAGCTCAAGTAGGCGTGAATGAACCACCTAGCAGCACAAATGAACTAGCTGCTAAGATCATGTATAGCAAGGAGATGACCCTGTACCCCCACTGGTCTCCATAGACCTGAACCTCTTCAGTCAGATGATCAACAACAGCGGCTACAGATACAGACTCTGAAATGTGACAGCAATCAGCCACCTCCTCTACGTGAATGACATCAAGCTCTACAGCAAGAATGAGTGTGCACTGACTCCCTGATTCACCTCACCAGGATCTACAGCAACAACATCAAGATATCGTTGCTGTAGATACCAGCTCTCACCCAGTGAGCTTTTCAGACTGCCTTTCTTAAAAATGTGAGATTAACAAAAATCAATGTCCTGAATCGTATACACCCAACTCCAATGCACTTGTGCAGTGATGTCCTGTTCTGAGATGAATGCATGTGAACTTCTGAATAGAATTATACTTGAAGACGTTTCCCAGCCATGATGTCATCTTAATGTGTGTTTCTTCTCTGCAGTGCTTTTGTACAAACATGTTGGAAATGAATGAATGTCTGCTTGATGAAATAAAAACATTTGTTTTCTGTCCAGGTTCATCTGCTCTCAGATGCCCAACCAGGTTCTTCAGAGCATCAGCATCATCGACACCCCTGGAATCCTCTCTGGAGAGAAGCAGCGGATAAGCAGAGGTACAAACTCAATCTACAGTGGACTTTTCAGAGTTTTCTCTGAAGTTTGTGGTCAAACACTCATTAAAATTCAAGGTACTGTGTCACATGACTTGGACTCGAATACAAGACTTTAGACTTGAGTTGACAAAATTTATAAGGCTTGCAGCTTGACTTGGACTTTTACACTAATGATTTGTGAATGACTTGGACCTGAAAATGCTTTATGTTTTACCCAAAAGTAATTACGTTATTTAATAAGTGTACACAAATCAATTTATCTGACTCGTCTTGACGTAACAAGTACAGACAGTCTCTCTCTCTCTCTCTCTCTCTCTCTCTCTCTCTCTCGCTTTCTCTTTCTCTCTCTTTCTCTTTCTCTCTCTCTAGATATAATTGGACCATTATGAAAAGGACTTGAAATTTGATGTTTCTGATTCATGACTTGACTCAAAACATGCTTGTGTTGACTCGTGACTTAACTTAGGACTTGTTTGTGTTGACTTGAATCTTGACTCGAGACTTGCCTGTATTGATTCGAGACTTGCCTCTGTTTATTCGTGACCTAATTCATGAGTTCCCTGTCTTGACTTGGGACTTAACTTGGGACTTGCTTGTGTTGACTCATGACTTGATGACTAGAGGACAAAGACTTGAGACTTAAGGACACAGATTTGGTCCCAGTGCAGTTTCTCCAGAATGGTTCTGTCATCTGGTCTCCTCCTTGGTTCTGTTTGTTTTCGTGAGATCTGGAACCACAGAATTCATAAATGCAGATCTGAAACCAGAGACGGCTATCATAAATATCAACGCAGGAAAACCAGTAACCCTCCTGTTTCCATGGTAACAGAGAGTTGCAGATGTCTTGTCAGTCCAGCTGTTTGTTGTGATTAAACTTCCTCCATAGTGAAGCATTTGAGGCTGTTGTCGGCGATTTCTTTTGCTTTAACATCAACTGTTGGAAACTATTACATTAAGTTTCATTTCACTAAAATCGTGTTTCCCCTGTCCTGAGTGACTCATTCTGTTGAAGCGTTGCAAAATTCCTGGTTTAGATCTTAACATGGTGACTGATGTGGAGATGTTCCTGAGTTAAAAATGAGAGAGATGTAAAAAGTGCAACACAGTTGACACGTCTGTGACATATTTTAGTGAAAATCTCAGTTTATTTCTCTACTGGCTGTTGTTCACCAGGGTTGCACAGGTAACTCCTGAAGCTTCCTCCCAATCTAATGTAAATACGGTCTGATGTTTTAAATGTGTGATCATCTAGAAAACTTTTCAAGAAGCTGCTCCCGTGGCTGATCTTTAACCCAGTTTCCTTCAGTCCTCGTATTTGATCCAGCAGCCTCTCCTCCTGCTGGTTGCTCCAACGTTGAATCATCCTGGACGAATGACTGCATCAGCCCAGCATCTCAGCTGGCCGGGTGGAGGCAGGAATGGAGCGAGGGAACAGGAAGTGCCGGCTCTCTGTCCATCTGGAAGTGTTTAGAGCTTTTCGGCTGAGCCGAAGCTCCAGAAAATGTGTGAAAGGCCATCAGAGATCACCGTGATGGCTCGGTGAGCTCATCACGGTTTTAGCGGTCATCTTTGAAGTCAATGCGTTTGTGTGTCCTGCAGCTGCTTGACAGCATGTTTCACACATTCAGTCACCAGAGTCCTAGATGTGAGAGCGCTTTTCTCTGCTTTATGGAGATTTGTGCCGAGAACGACTGTAGGACAACTGGACAAACATCCTGAGACGTCACACGCATGCAGGAAGCACAATAAAATCGTTGGTTCAAACACCTGACCAGGTCCATCCCTTCATGATCACACAAGATCGTCTTTTGATGTCACTTCCAGCAGGAGTCCAGGAACTATTGGGAAATCTGATTACATAGGTTTATAAAGTAAAGACTACCCAGCTCTTTAACTGTAACCATGGTGACGATGTGGCCCACGACTAAATAGTTTGACACTCCTCTCACTCATCATTATAACATTGTAGACGAGCAGAAAATATCCACTTTTAAAGACTGCTGCACGATGAAGTGTCATGTTTAGACGTGTTGGGTGGGGGTGGGGGTGGGGAGGCTGCAGGTCCATGACGCCCGGCCTCTGTGTGTAATTAACAAACACATACGTGCAGCATAAACGCACTTGAATGTGGGTGTAAACACTTGTAGGGTTATTCTTAGAGCCGTGTTGTGCAGCAGCAGCAGTTTCGGATCAGCAGCAGGGAAAATGTCGGATAATTACGTCATGGCGATCGCTTGGGCGTGTCTCCTCCAAAGTCGTCTGGTTTTCCTTTAATCGACGGCATGCATTCTGTCAGAGGAGCTGTTGGCTGCAGCTTGTCTGCAGGGTGGAGCTGCTGTTTGCCCTGTGGGCTCCGGTCCAAACCGAGACACATCTCACCTTAACGTCAGGGATAGGTCTCCACGAAGGAGTCTGGAGAAAACATCTACTTCCTCAGCACCTTCTGGAGTATTGTCCTCTAGCTGGAGAATCCTACAGATCAGGAAGAGGTGGAATGATTGAGAAAACGTGAATAAATAATGGGGGAAATTAAAGTTACTTTGATCTTTATTTAAAGCACGTGTCAAACTCGAGGCCCAAATCTGGTCCACCACTTCATCTCATCTGGTCTGTGAGGGTGCTTAAAGATGATCATAGAGTTCTAACTAGAACATTTCTGAGGAAACGATTAATTCAGTACTGACATCAAATAGTGGAATAACTGAGGAGGAGAGCAGCTGGTTTATGTCAGAAAGTCAGGATTTAATAAACGATTGAAAAAGCTTTTACAACTAAAAGTTGAAAAAATAATTGCAATTTTAAGTTAAAAAGTCTGACTTTTGTGACATTTGTGATTGTATGATTAAATTTTGCACCTGGAAAATTAGAACTTTCACAACAAAACTAGCTTCTTTTTTTTAAAATTGCAATTATATGAAAAAAAAAGACATTTGTGCAAAAGCCTCAGTTTCATGATGAAAGTCATATTTTCTCATATTTGGGATTTTATGATAAATATTTGTGATTTTAGAACAAAAAATTGAAATTATTTCAGAAAGATCAATTTTACAGCTTGTAATTTATGTCAAAATGTTCCAACAAGTTAGTAAAAGTCAAATTTGCAACTTTTGTAGTTATACGATTAATATTCTTACTGTTGCTATTGTTATTAAAAAAAATCTTGAGATTTCAAAATTTACAGTTTTACAACAAAGTGTTTGAGATTTCACCCTTTAACGGTAACTATAGTGATGATGCGACCCTTAAATGGTAATCATGAAAATGATGTGGCCTTTTATTGGTAACCATGGAGATGATATGGCCCAGGATGAAATGGTTTGACTCCTCTGGACAGTTCCTGTTTTTTAATCAACATCATTTCAGTTGTTAATATAATTGAATTTTTGTGACATATTTGAAAAAACCTGGACAGTGAAGCTTTGACAACTACTGGGACTGAGGAGCCCAGTTGTTATTTGTGGTTTCAAACTTCTCCAACGTTCTCTGTAGACAGGTCGGACATTAACCTCCTCCTCCTCCTCCTCTTCCTCTTCCTCCTCCTCAGCCATGTGTTCGTAAAGCCATGTGAGGTGTTATTTTTCCTGCAGACTGGAATGACCATCATGAATAAATGAGGCTGTTGGTAGAGCCTCAGGTTTCTCCAGAGGCGTCAGGTGTTGGCTCATTAGCGTCCCCAGAGACCCAGTGCTGAGCGTGAACACTCTTCCTGCTGGTCTGAGATGGTTCCAGTCGCTGGTAAACACACTTGAGAGGCAGAAAACAAAAGTGGTGCAGGTTTAAAAAGGAAATTCCAGCGATAGGAGCTGCAGCTTCTCTCTGCTGCTGCTACGACGGCGACAGCCATGACTTCACATGTTCCACTTCCTTCACAAAGGAAAACGCCTTGGCTCTAACAATACTGCTTCCCCTGCAGGCCTGAAACGATCCGCCATCACCGGGTCAGAGGTCAGCCCTGACATGACATGTTGAGTCTTTTAAACACCTTTAAATACATGCTGATGTAAAGCAACGTACTGTCAACACACTTTCTGAATATCTCAGTTATGTAATCAAATATCATCCGTTTCCAGCCTTCTAAATTAGAGGATTTCCTGCCTTTATTACATTGATGTTTGTTCTAACTTTGGCGCAAAAGAACACTGGAAAACAACGCTTCAGCATTTCATGGTGTTTGTATTTGCTGCTATTTAATGATTTCTAGCTATTTATGTTAAAATTTAGAATATTATAAAAATAAAATCATGATTAAAACTATTATTACTATTAATTATAACAATTATTATTATTACAAAATAGAATAAGATCAAAATAAAACCATTTAAACCTTTTTTTAATTGTTCATAATAAAATGCAAAAAAATTTATTTCTTTGCATTCATTATTATTATTTTATATTATATAATAATATAAATAGTTAGTTTAAATTTTGAATAATCTTTAAAACTATGATAATTTTGAGCTATTTTTATTTTTATTAATATTACCATCATATTAGTAGTATAAAATAATAAGGATTAAAAATCAGGATTACTCATTGAAATATTGTGTAATTATATTTCATTTTATTTTTTATTTAATTCCTTTTAATATTCTTTGTATTCATTTTAAATGTTATTTTCTGTTTTTTCTGTATTTTATGTTACTGTAAAACTTGTTCTACCGTAGCTCCTCTTCATATAACTGACTTTAGGTTAAGAGGAACTTAAGGTAAGTTATCTTAAATCGATTTAGCTCATCTTAACTTAACTAATTTACTCTAACATAGATGAACTTAACTCAGTTTAAGTTATCTTTTCCTGATTTTCAAAGGCTTATGTTTGAGTTTGGCTATCACGCACCCAGAGTTCATTTTAACGTTTGATTCAGCAATAAACGCTTAAAAAGAAGAGCAGTTACACCAGGAGCTTCCAGTCCAAGTTTTGGTTTGATTGCTGCTGGACTGTTTGCAGGTCTGAAATGCAAAAGAATGTGGATGACTAATAACCAATTAAATGAAGCTGAAGAGAATGGGGGGAAAAAAGAAATGTGAATGTAAAAAAAACAGGGGCTTTGTTTTTGTGTTTTTAGAAAAAATGAAATATTATTAAACAATACTTTTTCAGAAAAAAAAACCTGCACAAACGTGCAGAAATGAGGCTTTCAAGACTCTGAAGTTGAGTTTTTTGTTAGACCAGTTTCCTCCTGCAGATGGGAATCTCTGCAGCTGTAGTTTGAGTTTCTGTGTTCAGTTTCCACATCTGAGCTCAGCATTGCCCATTTCACAACCACACCCCTCAGATCGCTTTACACAACACACGCAGACACACACATACACACACACACACGCGCACACACGTGCAGTTTACAGCACAGACTAGCAGATATGCCCTCAGTGCTCTTTCTGGGGCTGCAAATCATTTTTAAAACCGTGTACACCCAGAAAAATAACTCAGACATTTGTTTGGCTGTTGGACTTCTCTGTACAGAGATCTCATTATCCAGTTAGTTCCCAGTCTTTCCCACACCTCGAATCAGCTGGTTCTGTCGGTTCCTAGTCTGAAGGGGTTATCAGGACTCCGTATATCCACATCAGACCAGACTGAGACAGCAAATCACCGGTAAAGTTCATGTCAGCGCCTGGCAATTCCACAACAACCTCCTCACATCCTCATTTCTGTTGTGGTTACTGAAGCCAGAGCGGGAACCAAGATGATCGAGAGTTTCTAATCAGATAATTCACTCTTGGTCCTCTAGTGGTCAGTAGAGGAATGGAAGCCTCCAGTGATCCCTAGAGGAACTTCAGCCTCTAGTGGTCAGTTCAGGAACTACAGCTTCTAGGGTTCAGTAGAGAAACTGCATCCTCTAGTGCTCAGTAGAGGAACTGCAGCCTCTAGTGCTCAGTAGAGGAACTGCCGCCTCTAGTGAGCAGTAGAGGAACTGCAGCCTCTAGTGCTCAGTAGAGGAACTGCCGCCTCTAGTGCTCAGTAGAGGAACTGCCGCCTCTAGTGGGCAGTAGAGGAACTGCAGCCTCTAGTGCTCAGTAGAGGAACTGCCGCCTCTAGTGGGCAGTAGAGGAACTGTAGCCTCTAGTGCTCAGTAGAGGAACTGCCGCTTTCTGTGCTACCAGTTTAGCAAGTTGGATGTAGCCAGTTGTTTTTTGTTCTTTGGAGATTCCCTTCCTTGCAGTGGAGTCTCATTTCTAGCTCACTGATTGGCTGCTCTTGGCAGATCTCATCGGTTCAGCGTTCTCTGAGTCTCTTCCACCAACTGAGCAGATGTGTGTTGAACATCGTTTTTGGTTTGTTTTTTAAAAACATCTCTATTAATATGGTTGATTTTTTTTTTTTTTTTAAAGGTTGAAAAGTTTAATTTCTACGTATAGTGTCTTTAAATGTGCTGAGGACTGAGGACCACTGGGGCTCTCACTGAAGCTTCTCACCTGTCCGTCCATCATCAGGTTATGACTTTGCCGAGGTTCTGCGCTGGTTCGGCGAGCGGGTGGACCGGATCATCCTGCTGTTTGACGCCCACAAACTGGACATCTCTGACGAGTTCTCGGAGGCCATCAGAGCGCTGAAAGGGCAAGATGACAAGATCCGCGTGGTCCTGAACAAGGCGGACCAGGTGAGACACAATCCCCGACATGAACCTCTGCTCACCTGGGTGATCCTAACCTTCTCCTCACCTGTGCTCAGGTGGACACGCAGCAACTGATGCGGGTGTACGGCGCCCTCATGTGGTCGCTGGGGAAGGTGATCAACACTCCCGAGGTGGTGAGGGTTTACCTGGGCTCCTTCTGGGCCAAACCGTTGCAGAACACAGAGAACAGGTGAGTCCGTCGCTCACGTTTTTTTCCCTTTTGGTTGGTTCCTGCGTTCACGCCATCGTTGATCCTCGCGTTCAGGCGCCTGTTCGAGGCCGAGTCTCAGGACCTGTTTCGAGACATCCAGAGTCTTCCCAGGAACGCTGCTCTCCGTAAACTCAACGACCTCATCAAGAGAGCGAGGCTGGCCAAGGTGAGACAGGAAGTCACATGTTGTGGTTAGAGTTTGCTTTCACACCCTCAGGAAACCTGGGAGAACTGGGAGAGCCGAGGAACGTTCAGAAAAGTCATGGAATGTCATGGAATTTCATGAATGTGTGGCTGAGCGTCGAAAACAAACACTTGTCTCAGTCATGTGGAAAGAGTTAAACCCCCTCGTTTAATCTCTTTAATCCTGTAAAATATAACAAATCTGATCATGGGTCAGTTTCTCACTGAAATGAATATACGGAAATAAAATAATGTGGGCAATACCAAGTACCTCCTGAATCAGGGATGTCAAACTTAATTCATCCTGGGCCACGTCATCACCGTGATTACTGTCATATTTTTTCTGTGAAAAAAAAAAAAAAAAGACACAAATTTTTTTTCAAGACCTTTTATTGTACAATCAAAAATGTCACAAAACTGACTTTTTAACTTAAAATTTAATTTTTTTCTGTTGAAAAATTTTGATATAAAATTACAATTTGTAATTTTTGCATATCAATATTTTGCCCTAAAAGCTCAAATTTCTGTTACTTAACTAAAACTAAACGAAAACTAAATCTTGCAAAAATCTGGAGTTTTGACAAAATTTTCTGTAAAAACATGTTTTGGCACTTTGGAACCTTCAGTTAACACAATGCCAAAAAGGGAAAGAAATCAGCAGTCTTAAAGTAGCAGCTGACTTGATCTTGGCTGTCCTGGACCATCTTGGTTACTCTTAAAAGTCACAACTTTTGCTCCTCGTCTCGCTCTGACCACGCTCCAGCGTTCATTGTTTTTTCTGCTTCAGTGAGCTGCGATGATGAATAACTGCCGCCCTCAGAGATTCAGTGACCTCAGTGTTTTAATGCTCCCTTCCTTCCTCTTCCCATCATGCCTCTGGCTGGTATGAAGGAGTGGTGGCCCTTCAGAGCTCCAGTTTTTTTCCTCTCTGACCTGCCACTGTTCAGTCTCGCTGATGTCATTCATACTTTAACTTCTGTTTTTTTATTCCTATAAAAGGAAACCGTGAGCCTCCTGCCTGGAATGTGCTGGTTCCTTTTGTGTCGTTTTTTGTTTTGTTTTAAGGAAAGTTTTCAGGTTTGAGATTGTTAAATGTTGCCGTCTTGATGGTAGGAGGAGATATATAAATTCTTTTTTAAGGCAGCTCCTTAGTTGCATATAACATTAAAATGGTGGCTCTTTAAAAGTCTGGTATGTTGGAAATAGTGACATCTAGTGGATAAAAACTCTTGATGGCATTAATGGTTCCCCTAGCTAGACCCCATTGTGGTCAGTTTCACGAACGTCATGCTCTCCTGTTTGACCACCTTCACCTCTCTGCATGTGAAACCAGAGTGGTCACACTTTTAAAATGCTAACGTGCTCCTCCGGTCTGGCTCCTGCAGGTGCACGCTTACATCATCAGCTACCTGAAGAAGGAGATGCCGTCTCTATTTGGGCGGGAGAAGAAGAAGGAAGAGCTGATCATGAGGCTGCCAGAGATCTACTGCATCCTGCAGAGAGAGCACCACATCAGCCCCGGAGACTTCCCTAATGTCACCAAGATGCAGGTACTCAGCTCCAGTTTAACCAGTTTACAGCTAAGCTGGAGGTTTAGCATGACGGCAGGGTCGCAACAAAAACAGTTACTCTGGCTGGAAACAGTTGTTTACTGGACCCTTTTCCTTCTAAACTAAGACATTTTTCCCATGATAGGTTCTGTAATCCCAGATCTTCCCAGTGCATCCCTTATAACCAGATATGTACCATCACTTTTGAAGATTAATTAAACCTCTACATCTTTGGATTCTGATGATATAGCCAGCTACAGGCCTATTTCCAACCTTCCTTTTATTCTTGAGAAAATTGTTTCAAATCAGCAAAATGATCATCTTTGTAGAAGCAATATAAATGATGAGCTTCACTAGTGGTCCATAGAGGAGCTGCAGCCTCTAGTGGTCCGTATATTAACTGCAGCCTCTAGTGGTCCATAGAGGAGCTGCAGCCTCTAGTGGTCCGTATATTAACTGCAGCCTCTAGTGGTCCATAGAGGAACTGCAGTCTCTAGTGGTCCGTAGAGGAACTGCAGCCTCTAGTGGTCCATAGAGGAGCTGCAGCCTCTAGTGGTCCGTAGAGGAACTGCAGCCTCTAGTGGTCCATAGAGGAACTGCAGCCTCTAGTGGTCCATATAGGAACTGCAGCCTCTAGTGCTCCATAGAGGAACTGCAGCCTCTAGTGGTCCCTATAGGAACTGCAGCCTCTAGTGGTCCATAGAGGAACTGCAGCCTCTAGTGGTCGTAGAGGAACTGCAGCCTCTAGTGGTCGTAGAGGAACTGCAGCCTCTAGTGGTCCATATAGGAACTGCAGCCTCTAGTGGTCCATATAGGAACTGCAGCCTCTAGTGGGTTGAATACTGGTAACGTCTTTTCTTAGGAAATTCTTGAAACTTTGTTTTTCTGCTGTCAACAGTTTATTGAAACTTTGAGAGCTGGTTTTATTTTCTGCAGACCGAAGTCTTTGTGTTTCACATGGAAACAAACACTGGACGCTTCAACACGCCAGAATCAATGTAAAACTCTGACTTTTAAAAGTCTGTCCCCTTTAGAAATCTGGAAAAAAAAGAAGGTGAAAATAAAGTGTTTTGTGTAAGTGCATCTGTTCAGAGACCAGCAGAGGAACAAAGTGTGACAGTTGAAGAGTGTTTCCTGGTGTCAGGACAGGATGACCTGCAGCTGGACTGACGGTCTGCAGAGAGATGCTACACCACGGGAGTGCACGTGTGTGTGTGCACGTGTACGTGTGTTTTCCCATGTTGCACTTGTGTTTGTTAGATCATCAGCAGAGCTGGATGTTGGAGGTTTTTCAGTCCCCTGGTGAGGTGTTTGTGCTCAGTTCACATGTTCAGCGTGTCCTCAGAAGAACTTGATGGAACATCCAGAACCATCTCAGGAATGTCAGATCAGTTTTAAATCATAAACGTTTTAATTTTATCTGTTTGTATGTTTAATCAGTATAGGCCGTATAAAAACAACTGAACAAGCCTCCTTTGATATCATCTGCAGGTTGTCTGATGCTTTAGAAGCTTCTTAAAGTAATATCTAATCAGAGATGTACCGTCTATGGAATATATATTTCAACCAAAAAATGATTCTAAATCCCAAACAAGGATTTAACAAAAATCCACTTTATGAACTTATTGATTGATATTTTACATCAGAAGGATTTTGAACCCATCACCTCAGGATAAAAAAGTTACCACAGGAGCCCAGAAGGGACAAACGGAGTCTGATTTTGATCTCGTAACTAAATGTTTTATAGCTGTAAATCCAGAGTTTTATTGTTGTAAATCAATTAGTGAAATAAATCTGTCTCATAAACTTAAGCTTGTGCATGTGTAGAAAAGATTTATATACGTGAAATAAAAGAAGAATAGAATAAGAGTGTTTGTGAGCATCTGATGGAAAATAAAGAAAACTGCATGTAAAAGTAAACGGTCCTCATAAATACATCAAATACATCATTTTGGTTTAGAGAATTCTGATTCCATAAACTGATGAAATGTCAAAAACAAACCTGTTCTTTTATCAGCTTTTGTCTTTTGAAACAGATAAATAATAAAAATGATTTAAAAAAAAAAAAAAAAACAGCACACACATCTGTCCAGCTGCAAACAGCAGGAACTGGACCTCCATCTCTGCTGCGTCTGACAAGAAATATGTTTGGATCATCACATCTGTCTATGAGATCTTCTTCATTCTGTTTTGTTTTTTGTTTATTGACGGTGCAAAAAAAAAGAGTGCTGGAAAACAGAAACAGCCAAAAATAAAAGTTTAACTCTGCCTGGGGGGCACTCATGAGACAGAAATGATCTATAAAGGAAGATTAGATTTCCATTTCTCTGTTTTGATTTACTTTTTACTGTTGAATTAAAATCAAGTTCCAACATTCCAACTTCCAAGTTGAAGCTAGCAATTCCCCTACTGACCACTAGAGGCTGCAGTTCCCCTACTGACCACTAGAGGCTGCAGTTCCTCTACTGATCACTAGAGGCTGCAGTCTCTCTACTGACCACTAGAGGCTGCAGTCTCTCTACTGACCACTAGACGCTGCAGTCTCTCTACAGGCCACTAGAGGCTGCAGTTCCTCTAACTGACCACTAGAGGCTGCAGTTCCTCTAGCTGCCACTAGAGGCTGCAATCCCTCTACCAACCACTCGAGGCTGCAATCCCTCTGCTGACAACTATAGGCTGCAGTCCCACCACTGACCACTAGAGGCTGCAATTTTTCTATACCGACAACAACAGTACAAAAAATTGTTGTTCGTTTGCTTAAAACAAACTCAAGTCTGTTCCCTCTCCTGGTTCGGACCTTTTGGGCAGGTGTGAACCCAAACAACTGAACTCTGGTATGGACCAATAAGTGCACTGAGACCCAGCTGAAGAGGTGGTCTTGAAGCAAACCCTGGCAGTTCTTTCAAGATGTGAAAGCAACCCATCCTCGATCCGACACAGTTGCTAAAAGTATACCTTTTTCGATTTGACAGAACAGCTCAAACTGAGATGATGTTTCTGCATTGAGCTTTCTTCTCAGTCTCTGGGCGCTGCAGGCAGTTTATTTAGCAAACATTGCCAGTAAATGTGTAATAAAAGACTGGGACCATCATGTGGTCAGGTTCACTGTCTCTGGCAGAATGAAAGGATCTCCATCAGCCAAACCTCATTAACGACAGATAGTCAGTGGTGAACAACAATAGTCCAGCAGTGTTAGGAGAATAAACTGTTTTCATATATCGGTCCAATCCAAACACTCTCTATCGCCGTCTGACAAATGTCCCTTCTCCTCCAAATCAGGTAACAGAAATTTCTGAAGCTTGTTTCTGGGTGACTTCACAGAGGGCCCGTCCAGTTCGACTGATACAGTCTATGAACTAAACAAATGCAATGCTTCATATTTGAGAGATTAGCATAATGCTAGCCATGTATAGTCAGAATATTCGCAACTAGAAAAAGAAATAATGGAGACGTACAGTGTTTTATTTCATTGAAGACCTACAAGTGCCTTGTTGGTCATTTGCAGTCTCTTTCACTACACTGGGCTCAATTAAAGTGAAATGGTTCGACCAGAAACTGCTTCTAGAGCGACCTGGTATGTCCGAGAAACCAAAGTTCACCTTTGTGATGGCGCCTCGTACCAGCTATCTTCATTAATCCCGATAAAATGGCTGCACTTGGCACCACTCAGGGAAAAACAACAATCTTTAATCGTTCCAGTCAGTCGACGTCAGCCAGGAACTTGATTCTGTTGGGTACCGTTATCTGTGCAGAAATAGCAAACGCTAATAATAGAAGTGTCAGGAGTTGAAGAGTCAGAGAGCACAAACACACCCTCATTTCCTACCCTGCATAGGGATAGGTAGTTTTTGTTCAATAAATAACAACACATGAATGTACAGGGTTCTGGGGCATGCATATTTAAAACTATGTAGCAATACCACTTCTGACCATGCAGGGCCGATAGATCTGACAATAAAGACCATGTTGATGAGTTGGGATGGTCTAGCACGTCCTGTAATTACTTTGTCTCAAAGAGGTGGACTTGGTTTTGTCTGATGCCAGAGGCTTTAAGTCTTTCTTGTGATATGCTGCCCCCATGTGGTCATAGGTGGTACTACAGTATGAAATTACTTTAGGGCAAAATAACTCCACTTTGTTCTCGTCTATCTATGGGATATTGTTTTGTTTTTTTTGTTGTTTTATTTAATATCCAGAAGAGGTTCTCTACTGAAATTTCTTCCAAACAACCGGTCCTGCTTCAGCCTTCTGACTGTGATGTCATGGACTTAAACATCTGCCCTCCGGGGTTTTTGTCTTTGGGCTAAATCTTCTGGGACATCTACCCCAGAGAGGATGGACAGCTGTCTTGAGTGTTAATGACTACTAATTGTTTGGAATTACAACTTAAGAACCCTTCCTAGTTTGGTAGACAATTTCTCTGTGATGAGTTCTGATGTCTTTCCCTATTGGCATTGTGTTAGCACACACCCACACCTGCTGATCGGTAATCTTGTCCGTTCCTTGTCTTCTCCTTAGGACATGCTGCAGCACTACGACTTCAGTAAATTCCCATCTCTGAAGATGAAGTTGATCGAGTCTGTGGACAAGATGCTTGCCACCAAGATCGCGGTGCTAATGGCAATGATCCGGGAGGAGGAGTCCAAGCAGCCTCCGGCCATGGTGTCAGGAGGCGCCTTCGAGGGCTCTCAGGACGGGCCTTTCGGCCAGGGCTACGGAGAGGGCATTAGTGCGGGGGCCGACGCCGAGGACTGGATTGTGAGCCGGGACAAGCACCGATATGACGAGATCTTCTACACGCTGATGCCTGTCAATGGGAAGATCACTGGTGTCAACGCCAAGAAGGAGATGATGAATTCGCGGCTGCCCAACACCGTCCTGGGGAAGATCTGGAAGCTGGCTGACTGCGACCGGGACGGCATGCTGGACGATGAGGAGTTTGCACTCGCCCAGCACCTTATAAAGGTCAAACTGGAGGGCTACGAGCTGCCCACTGAGCTGCCGCTCCACCTCATACCGCCAGGCCACCGCAAAAACCCCACGGCAGAAACCCTGTTCAACCACACGGAGGACTAAAGCACCCTAACCCTAATCCTGACCCCTAAACCCTAACCTTGACCCTGATCCCTAATCCTGTCCTCTAATCCTGACCCCGACCCCCAATCCTAACCTATAACCCTAACCATGACTCACAGAGACTGGCTGATCTGGGAAGACGTCCAGCCATCAGAAGTCCAACTTTTATTATCAGAAGAGTTTAAATACTGAGCTTTTCAGCCAAGAAGACACCAAAGAAGAAAAGTGACTAAAACTTATTTTATCTTCTGTAAAATACTTGGTGCCTTAACTTGTATTGATCCAAGCTCTTTGTTTTCCTTTAATGTTGAGGTCTTTATGTGATGATGTGAAGTATATTGACCTTCATTATTATTTTAATCACCTTTGTTGAAAACCTGCCAAAGTTTGTCTTTGTTCCATCTTCAGTTACTTCTGCTGCTCATTCTGAGTCCTCAAAGGAGTTTTATTTTTCCATTTGCACTGAAAATAAACAGAAGCCTTGAAAATTCTGCTTTGTTGACAATGAAACTGAGATTTAGTGTATTTGTGTAACATTTTTGTCGGTTAATCTGCTGACTTTAGTCTCGGTTCATGATTTAGTCAGAGCTCAGAAATGCATCAACGTCCAGCTGTCAGAGAGGCTTTTGATTCACTGTAACAGTTATAATAAAGCAAAAATGACAATGTGGCTCTGTTTAAATGTGTTAATTGATCAAATTAAAGCGGTAAAAGTCATCAACTGATTAACAGATCATTATTGGTATTGAACAGGTTGTTACAACTGATTTCTGCTCTAAAAAAAGAGCCAAAAACGTCATCTGATCTACATATCACACCTATTATTATTATTATTATTATTTGATTTGATAAATTGTCTTCATTAAACCATGATACTACCACTGCCGTGTTTCACAGATAAAATCAGATTCTCAGAATCACCGCATCAGTTCTCATTTAAACGTCTCATATTCTAATTTTCCAGACTTTCAGAGGGTCAAAATCATCTTAAATTGTAATTTATATCCAGTTTTTAGGTTTCCAGGTTGCTCGTTCAACTTGTTTGTCCATTTTTTCGGATTACAAGTGGAGTCTGGGAACATCGGCTCCTCGAGCAGTCAGACAGGAGAAAAAAAAATAAGTTATTGATGACATCCCAGGGGACGTGTCGTCTTCTTTTGCCGTTTATGTTTCTAACATCAGAAATGATAAAAGGAGAGGAAGAGAATTGTGACCACATTCCTCCTGATACAAAATCCAGATGACAAACATCTACGACCACAACACACACCACTGTGGACGCACAACAGTATTTTAAAATGACGGAGATCTATAACAAGACAAAACAGAAACCAGATAAACCAAAGGACAACAGTTTTTCATTTCAATCACACATCGACAACGTTGGGCCTGAGGGCCAGACGTGGCCCCTGGACCGGCTGAATCCTGCTCTCCTTAAATGAGCGCCAAACAAGATTCTACAGATTCGGGAGGTCAAAATTTAAACTGGCAGAACTAAAACTAGAAAGAAAAGAACCAGATTATTGTCATTTTCATCAGCATTTGTGAGGCCATGTTTTATTTAATGTTATCTATAGAGAAAAAAAAAAGAAAATTGAAATTTCCTTCCTGCTGAATATACATGCAGAATGTGAAGAAGCTATCAAGGAATTAGCAGCAAAAGATTAAAAACTCATACAAGCTTCAAAAACCAAAAACATGTCCGTCTGATGGAAAACTTAAGAAAGATAAGATGTTAGAAGTAGCTGTTCCCATGCTTGAGTTAAATTATCTGAAAAATAACACGTGATTTTACAACAAAAAGTGTGATTTTGAGATAAAGTTACAGTTTGTTATAAAGTATCAAATTTTCAAGTCATTCTTTTATGACAAAATGTCACAATTTGAAACTCAAAAGATGATTTTACAAGAGTTGTGATTTTACAATGAAAGTTTCTGATTTTTAAAAGAAAAGTGTGATATTCTACAAAAGTCACAATTTTATGACTAAAGATTTTAAATATATTTTCTGTCAAAAAAACTCCCAATCTTATATATTTTATGATTTTGCAACAAAAAGCCATACTTTGATGTCAAAAACTGGCTATCGTGTGAAATCTGAGATGACAAAGATTTATGAATTTACATAAAATATTTGTGATTTTAGGACATAAATTCAAATTTTGTCATACAATTTGAGTTGTTAATAGCAAAAATTATCTATTAAATGCCAAAGCTGCATTACTGAGAAATTCAAAATGTTACCAGAGGTATTTATGATTTTAAAACATAAAGTCTGAATTTTATGTGTGTGTTTATACACACACGTATTTTTTTCATTGTTTAATTCAACAATTCCACAAGAGTCATTCTACAACAAAACGTTTGGTATTATTATCCAAAAACTAGAAATTCTATAAATTTTGTGATTTTTAAAACAAAATTTCCTTTTTCTCAACAAATTTGGCAACTGGCAACCACAATTTTCAGAAAGTTCCAATATGTAAAAGTCTTGTTTTACAACAAAATTTGCCATGTTAAGTTAAAGTGATGATGTGAAATTTGAGATGAACTGTGCTGAATTTGCAATTTAACATCAGATATTTGTGATTTTAAGACTTTGCCAAATTTTGTCGTAAAATGTGAGATTTTATAGAAAGCTGAAAGAACAAGTATCCTAGTCACCTGAATCTTTAGCCATGAAGGTGTCATTAAAACCCACCTGAGGACGGACTGCTGTTAAGAGAGCAAAAACTGATTCCTCAGAGCAGAAAAGATCTCTGAGGAAATGAGGCATCAGGATCAATGGAACAGCGAGCAGAGACTGAAGGGTCAAAAGCAGGAGACAGTATTGGTCATCTGGTCCACAATAAAGTTCAGAAATCTTCACATGCCTCATAACAAGGATCAATACAGGCAGTCTGAGGAGCATTCAGAACAATATCAACAACTTTAACTTTACATGGGCTCGTGACAAACAGAAGGATTTTTGATAAGTGTTTCCTTTTAGCATCTTTAGCAGCATTTTAAAACAAAACCTAATTTTTTGTCAACAAGCAATTTTGTAAAAATGAACAGTCATGTTATATTTAATGTCTCTGAGGCTGTTTGAACGTTGATGTTCATATTTCCGGCAGTATTTGAAAGCAGCATTGTACCGCAGAGCCCACAGACAGACAGACAGCTCATCTGACGTCACAACCAAACCGTTTCCCACTCAGAGTCCAGGTTCGGGATCAGATCCAGAGAACGGACAGGTGCAGGTATGAACACGGAGGAGACCCACGTGGACATGAAGGATGCTGGGAGCCAGGATGCTGCTCCGCAGGAGCCCGCAGAGGCTCCAGCGGAGGCTCCAGTGGAGGCTCCAGTGGAGGCTCCAGCGGAGGCCCCCGCTGATGCAGCACCGGCAGCTGCCGCTGCGGATGCTGATGCAACGGAGGCCGACGTGAGCGAGGCGGATCTGGACCAGGACGAGCAGGAGAAGCAGCCCATGACCGCGTCGGCCCCCGCTGCAGACGTAGAGGGGGGGTCCGCGGAGAAGAACGGAGCCATGAAGCTGAAGATACTGGATGAGGAGGATGGGGAGGAGGTGAAGTTCACCGGCCTGAACAAAGAGGAGCTGCTGCGGGTGGCGGGGACGCCGGGGTGAGGACTCACTGCATATACACTGTGTGCCTGTGTGCGCTTTTTTTTATTTATTTATTAAAAAAAGGCAGATATTAATGGGGGGGGGGCATAGCCTACTGCTAAAATGAAGGTTTAATCCAAAAACACCTCAGCAGGACCCAGTCCTGTTCTGGTTAATTCAGCTTCCAGAAACTGCATCAGTGAATTCAGTATTTTCCTCCCTCAACTGTGTCCTGTATTCTTTAGAAGCCCAATCAAAATAATCAATTCACCTTAACACTTATTATCATAAACAACCTTATCCCAAATCAGTGTAACTAATTAGTCTAACCATCATGAGGAATAATTAAATATACCAGAATCTATTGATGTTCTGCTGGACCGTTTTAACAGTGTAACATAGAGGTTAGTAGACCTGAGAGTTCATCCAGCCTCCCTGTCTCTCTGTCTCAGCTGGGTCCGGACTCGCTGGGCCCTCCTGGTGGTCTTCTGGCTCGCCTGGCTGGGGATGCTGGGGGGGGCTGTCCTCATCCTGCTGCACACTCCAGGCTGCAGGGAGCTGCCCCCCACCAGCTGGTGGAACACCGGACCCCTGTTCCAGATGAGACACAGCCAGGACTTCAGTGATGCACACTACCTAAAAGGTGGGATCATCCATCCATCAATCCATCCATCCATCCATCCATCCATCCATCCATTATCTATCAGTATATATCTATCACTCATCATCCATCAAGCCATCATTCAACATTAGCCATCCATCCATCATCCATCCATCCATCCATCATCCATCCATCCATCATCCATCCATCCATCCATCATCCATCCATCCATCATCCATCCGTAACCATGTAACAGGTTGGCTCGTCTAAATAAAACCAGTCTAAACTCTTCTTGTCTCCATCTACCATCTGAGAATGAAGAAAATAACTTTCACATTTTGCATCAAAAAGAAAGGAGAAAAAGAAAGAATAACTCAGACATCTTGTGTTCTGTTCGTAAAAGTTTTATAGCTTTACATTTTTAAAAATATGACAGGAGAAGCTTGTAAAAATGGGGCCTAGTATGAAACCCTGAGGTATCCCAGTTATCTCATTAAGTGGGCAGCAAGAACACACAGAAAATGACAAAAATAACTTTTAAAACTCAGAGGAAAACTGCTTTGTTTTAAATTAAAAACTGATAAACAGATCAATAACATTTTTATTTTATCTTTACTGTTTTTCTTTATAGTGGAGTGTTTTTCACTCATATGTTCTAATCTGATTTTTTTTTTTTTTCATCTGTCAGATCTGGAGCAGGAGGTGGACGGTCTGTCTGAGCTGAAGGTCAAAGGTTTGGTGGTGGGACCGATCCATGTGGCTCCTCCTGATGATGTCATGAGTCTGAGGTTGGAGGAGATTTCATCGAAGGCTGGAAACCTGGACCAGTTCAGAGCTTTCACCAAAGCAGCTCACAAGAAAGGTGAACGACCCAGCTGCACATTAAACACAAATATTCAAACAAAATGCCCATTGCTTTTTATTTATTTCAACAATGTCAGATATACTTTTCCTTTAGTAAGAAGAAAAACAATCAGATGTGTCATAAAATTGTGAATTTTGTGATATTGTGATTTGTGTTGTTGTAAAATCGAGGCTTTGGTCTAATAATTGCAACAAATCATGAATTTCAGAAAAACATGACATTAACTTTGTCATAAAATCATAATTTTCATAATTTTTTTATTTTAAAATAACTACTCTCAAAACTTCTTCAACTCCATTTTAAAATTTCTGTCATAAAATTTAAAAACTTCATGTTGAATATGTTGAACATTTTTGATTTTTTTTTTTCTTTTTACATCAAATGATGACTTTTAGTTCCAAAATCTTGAAGCTGCAACTGCATATTTTTGTTGCAAAAACCATAAATTATCTTTGTAAAATTGCACTTCTGGATGAAGGATTGGTACTTTTATAAAAGGGCACGTCAGAGGGAAGAGGGGGCGGAGCTTGAGCGCTACCTGGAGTCTAACTGTGCAGGTAACTGCTGGTTTGCGAAGCCTGTCCTGATGTTCTCTCACCTTTCCAGGTATCTCTGTGGTTCTGGATCTGACTCCAAACTACCTGGGAAAGTCTGAACCCTGGTTTTCCACCGTCAGTGTGATGAGTGTAGCAGAAAGACTGAAGGTGAGGACTCACCGCTCTGAGTGCCCTTGAGCAAACTGGCTCTAAAAGAGAGAATGTGTGAACATGCAGCATGTATTTTAGATTGACTGTGTTTAGAAATCCATCACAGTCTGAAGTCCAGTGTCTCCCTGCGTCTAGTCTGCTCTGGTCTTCTGGCTGGATGAAGGCGTGGACGGCGTCCAGCTGAAGGGGGTGGAGCATGTGGCCAGCCTGGTTCCGTCATTGTGGTCCGACATCCGAGCCATCATCCAGAACGGGACGGACAAGTATCCCAACAGAAGGTCAGGACTGAAACACTGCAGAGCAGAAAACTGAAAAAAATTTATCGTCACTGGTCACCATCGTAAGTCCTCTCAAACCAGTAAGGGGTCACTGGTCACCATCTTTAATCCTCTAAAATCAGTGTGTGTGTGTGTGTGTGGGGGGGGCGGTTGTGGTTGTAGATATTTTATTTATTTATTTATTCATTTGTTTATTTGACACTGACCTCTTTCTA
>JBAMYA010000015.1:1681481-1706017 GCA_037176975.1 Arrhamphus sclerolepis | reverse complement strand
ATCTTTGGAGGGAGTTGAAAGTCCGTGTTGCCCAGCGACAGCCCCAAAACATCACTGCTCTAGAGGAGATCTGCATGTAGGAATGGGCCAAGATATCAGCAACAGTGTGTGAAAACCTTGTGAAGACTTCCAGAAAATGTTGAGCTCTGTCATTGCCAACAAAGGTATATCTATGAAAATTACAGGCCTTTCTCATCTTTTTAGGTGGAAGAACTTGCGCTATTGGTGGCTGACTAAATACGTTTTTGCCCCACATAATCTGGAAGATTCAATCGCCAGCTTCTTCACGATGCACTCACTTTGTGTATCTGTATGTGCTCAATACACAGAATTCAAAAAACCTAAAGAATCTCTGTAAGGGTTTAAAAAAAAAAAAAAAAAAATCAATCCACTGACTATACAACCCTAAAATATGTACATAGTATAGCACATTGTTATGTATAGTGAAAGAAGGGTATTAAAGTGAAGGTGCAAAGAGCACTGCTGATTAGTAAGAGTTTCCCTCGAAAAAACAGTTACGTCTAAAAGCATCCTTTTTTTAAATATATTTTTTGCATCTACTGTCCTTGTGTATCATGAATACAGAAGTACACACAATTTTTTGATGCATTTTTGTGCAGCTGTCCTTTTTTTAACTCTCATATATTCCATATCTCAGCACTGTAACCCAGTTTTTAACACACACACACATACACACACACACAGACAGCGAGCGAGTAGGATTTTGCTGAGGCTGCATTCATCAGTGACACTTCATATCAAACATCTGCCTCCCATGTGTCAGACTTTTCTCCCCGTTTGAGCATCTCTGTCAGCTTATGTGCGTGTGGTTGCAAGTTTGCAAGATTTGGCGTGTGTGCTTGCTCCTGAGTAATTAATGGCATTAGAGTTCACAGCTTTATGTACACGAGTACACACATGGACAAAGACATATTTTCATCATTTCTTGGATTTGAGCTTATACTTAAACTCCCCTTATATTTGCATTTGTTTGAAAATAGGCTTTCTGGCCCCTAAAAGAAGTCAAGTCAGCATCATTTGAGTGAATGGGTCCCCACAACAAAGCTTAAATGAGTATACATCCTCACTGTGCAGTTTTCTTCACTGATCTTATAGATCCAGGTCCACATTCAATTCAGACACATGGAGACCAGTTGGAATTTTAATCATTTGGAATTTTGCACTCCAAATGTTTTATCAGACACTTTGACATGTAATGGATGATGACTTATAATCAATGGATAAGAAATGTGTGATTGGACTAAACCCTAAATAGAAATTTTAAGTTGGTGAAAGAAAATACACTTTTACTATGTTAAACGTTAAAATGTTTTTTTTTTTTCTTTCAATTGATTTAAAAAAAAGTCTGGAATCTATTAATTAATTTAACTTAATGTTTCTCTTTCTTGTTCTCTCTCTTTCTCTTCCTCCCTTCAGTGTGAAATCATCCATCCTTAAGGTGGACAGGTTAATTTAATTGTATATTTAAAGATACCCTGATGATCACTGATGAAAGGGTTCCTCATGAAGAAGGAAAGAAAAATACTTCTACTGATATTTGAAACTATAAGGTGACCATATAGTTTCAAATGTTTCAAGTGTCCAAAACACTATGTTCAGTGACAGAAACATGCTACTTTATTTCAAAGGAAATAAAATAAAGTCTGATAGTTAGGGCATCAAGACCTACTGAAATACTGTGCTATTTTAGATAATGCATTTACATCAATTAATGTATTCCTTTGTTATTTCACTATTACTTTAAAGCTCTGCCACTTTTACCTAGGCCTTTTTACCTTAGGCGTGATGTCACAGTTGATATGCTTTACTTTGATGAAGTGTATTTCACTGCAATCTGTTGTTATGCGCTGTTTGTGGCCTTTTATTTCTCCCACTCTTCCACTTTACATGACACAACATGAATCAAAGCAGTTTTGAAGGAGAACACGATATGAATATGATATGATATGAACATTTTTGAAGTCAAAAAGCAAGCTAATGTCAGCAATCAACCTACTTAAAAACAAAAAGCCTTTTGAAGCTTCTGACGAGACTCAAAAATGTCATTCCACTTAACTGGGATGTGGTCCTACAGACAAAGTGAAGCCATTTTTTTGTACAGTTTCTGCATACTTACAGAAACTGTAGCTGATGGCACAGGTAGTGCCTTTCCTGACATCTCTGGTTGCCGCCACTTTTACTAAGTCCATAAACGTCGACCACCAGATGCCGTGTCATTATACGCAGGATGAGAGTTCATGGCCTCTGCTTCCACAGAACTGGTTCCAAGGTACTTGGATCTTTTATGAGAAGACAGGCAGGTAGCATCATGGAATAATGTAAATGAGCCTGACACTACTGCTCAGACTAATTGTGTTACGTAATTCAGAAGTCATCTCATACGGACTTATAACAAAGTGACTGCACGAAGCTGTCAAGACGTCGCTGAACTAATAGACCATTTTACACACTTTACCAGTCATTACCACAGTGTATCTGTAAGGAAACCAGTCACACCTTTAGTTAAGTGGCATGACATCTTTGAGTCATGTCAGAGGCTTAAAATAGCTATTTATTTTGACATAGCTTTATTACCCAAAGTGATAACATTAATTATAATTTTGTTGCAAACACATATTCTGTTGTCACTTAAAATTGCTTCAAGTCATTCTTTTGTCTTTAATGAAGGTTTCCACTTATTGCCATCCAATTATTGGCACAATGTTGTTGTTGTTTTGTTTTTTCCAATAGTAGGGATGTTTCTGCACCCTCCTTCTTCCCTATATCATAAATCAGTTTGATTCCTTTGCTTGTCAGTCATTATTTTATCTTTATTTTGTTGCTTGCCACAGAGAATCTGCAATGTCCATGAGTGAAAAGCTAAATATAACTATTCATATACTGACCTGAAATGCTGAAAACAGCAGTTTTCTTTTTTTCTTTCTTTTTTTTTACATTAAAGACTGATACTGCTGACAGGGCTCAAAAGCCCAGGAGGCAAATGTCATACATATAAAAGGCTTTTTAAAAACTCTTTTCTTCCCTGGATTACTTTCTTCCACACGGCAGCTCTGTTAAGTCTAAAAAAAAAAAGTTACATTCCCATATGTACCACAAGTTTATTTGTAAAATGACCTTCTGTGTCATCCTAAGCAAAGATATAAAAGAAGACCATCAGAAGAAAGCGATCAACATCGTAGAAGTTGCTCATGTCTCTGATTATCCTCTTTGTTTACCTGCTGCTGTTGAGCCTAAAATAATGAATGACATCATTAGATTTCAGCACACATTTCCACTCATTCTTCTTTGTGTTTCTGCTTCATGCATGTCCTTTATCTCAACATCAACTGAAAGATTAGAATCTGCGCTTCCTGCAGCTTTCCCTCTCAGGGTTTTCAGAGAGAAACTTTTAAAAAATAAATGCAGGAATATATGGTTTGTTATCTGCACAAACAGCAGACTTTAGTCTGTCAGCATTATGCTGAGCGATGCCGCATATTTGATCTTTTATTTAAATGTAAAGTAGTGTTCTTGAAAAACCAAATGAAAAGAAAGTGGAGTCAGCAACACCACCTTGATAATCTGTTTGGAATTAATAATGAAAATAGTGGGAAACTGTCCTGAAATCATAATTCTGTTGATCAGCCGTGGACCACAATGCTCCATACTGGCAGACTTTTTCAACTCTTAAAATGTTTTTCTCCTACTTCCCCATCTCTCATAATTCAGTGCAGTATAATAAAAACATCTACGTTTGTGTTTTTCTTTTTTCACTCTGTTATCATACAAGAAATTCAAACTGTCAATAGTGTTTCAAATGTCCTTCATTCAGGCATTATTTTTGATGTTATTTCCCTTGATGCACTTGATTCCTTGCATATATAAAGTTGTCATTTTTACTCTTGAGTCCATTTTTTAAAAGAAATGTGAAATACGTATGGAAACAAATGACGCCTGAACGCCAGTTTTCAAGCCTCCATAAAAGAATGTGGTGGTTAACTTTATGAAACGCATAACTGAGATCCAACACGAGGATGGACTGGCGACCTGGCCCGAAAAGACCTGGGATAGGCAACAGCAGATCCTCGTGACCCTGCATGGATGGATGGATGGATGCATGCATGGATGGATGCATGGATGGATGGATGGATGGATGGATGGATGGATGGACACAACTCCACTGTCTAATGCTCTTCAAGCTCTTTAAACAAATGATTTCTATGTAAATGACCACGTAAATGAAAATACAGTGTGTTTTAATGCAACAACACTTTTCCACCCTTTTACCCACCAAACAAAATGTAATACTTCAGACACACTGATGGAATTACAAAATCCTTGACATCAGTTTGGTTTCACTTCTATCAAGGCAGTTCGTAGAATATGTCATGTCGTGGCATTTTCACTGAGTTCTTGGGATAAATTAGGATGAAGAAGCTATCATACATTCTTTCTTGCCTCAATTTTAAAAGGAAAAATTTCAATTAAGAAGAGGTCTTTATATCTTTTTTAGGAGCATAGAAAGCTAAATTATTGAGAAGATTTGGATCTGAATCAAATTGGTTGATCATTCTTTTAGCAGATTTTTATCTTGATGGAAAATGTTTCTGCATGTAGTGAGTTAAATTTGCTTTTATATCTTGACTAGGGAAACAGAAGGTGTGAACCAATTAAAATACATGGAAAATAATAAATGTGCCTTGTCTCCATTTCAACATACAGTACCTTGACCTGATATGATAGAGGGAATGAAGATCTGCAGTCTCCAAACAACTGAAAAGACTTTTAATAGTTGTTATAAATTCCTACAGTCAGTATCTGTAAGAACATTTGACACACTGACTACGACAGCTTTGGTGGGCTTTTATAATAAGAAGCAGATGCTTCATAAATTGAACACATGATGACACCATGGTGAAAATAACTATGAAGTAATCCAGGACCTCCCAAGATGCATTGTTACACCGAACAAAGTGCTGCAACACTCCGCTGGGCATGAATATTAAAATAAGGCAGCAGTGGCGGCGGCTTGGTGAAAAAAGCAACATGCTGAAAACAATGCAGCTGAGGGAGATTTGAATAACCTGCAGAAAGTGAGAGAGCAGAGGCAGCAGTCGACGCGAGCTAGCGTCAGTCAACTGAAGTACTGCACAGAAGAACTCGGTTGCATGAGTTGACAGCTGTTTTATTGTTGTTTTAGTGACTTTTGACACATAAAGCTGCATGTATACTTCTGCAACCCATATCAGAAAAAGATGGCACAATACTGAAAAAATGCAAATACTGCAATGAATGATTGTATGAATTAATTAATTAATTAATAATGAAAAAAAAAAAAGTCAATTAATAAATAAATAATTATGTTGTCATTTCTCACCAACACCTGAAATTCATTCTGGCCTTTACAGACAAACATTTCATTTGTGATCTTGCTTCATTTGTCCTTCAAATGAGGTATGGGACAGTACAGATACATATATAATAGATACATTTTTCAAATGCAATTCTCCCAACATTCTCTGCTGGGAACACTTCCGGACCACAGGCCAGTTCAGTATCCATACCCTTTTTTTCCTCAGTTATACCTTTGAAAAATGTGCAGAATGTGGGTTTGCAATGTCTTGTTGGAGAAATATGTGGATGTATTCGAAACAGATATAGTCTTGAAGGCAGCAGATGGCTGTCCGAAATCTCCACATATCTTTTCCACATCCCAAATACCTCGGTGATGCATACTGACATCACATATGTGCAAATGACCTTCGTCAAGGACTCTGAGGCAGCCTCATACCATCACAAAGGCTGGCAGCATCAGTGTGGAAGGTCCTTTACATCTTTTGTCCAGTGTAGACAGAGTAAATACAAGGCCATGAATACAGCTTGGTCTGGTGCCATCCAGGTGACATCCAGCTGGAATGTTGAAGTGTGGAAAAAGAAAATGCCTCCTCTTTGTATTTTTCCTCTGTGCCATATGACCAAGAAATTAAGCATAAACAAAGAGATATGAGGAACGGACACTTTGTGCTTAAAGTAAACGGTGTGAAGTAGCATCCACTTTGTGAGCTGTCTGTATGCTGGAAAAGCTATTCACACTGTCACTTCACATAACTTCTACTCCATCCTCCTCCTCTGCTCTTATGGTGGAGGGAAGAAACTCATCTTTCCATCAGACATCCCAACTCACTGCTTTGACAAATCTGCAATGTGAATAAAAACTACTTGACTTCTTTTGACCATATATCGAGGAACGGTGCACATTTTTGCCAAAATTGTGAATTTCAACAATTAACTTTCCTTAGCTTTCACATACTGAATAAAAGGTGGAAGGATGGAGGGCTGATCACGGTAGCAGATCACGACAGCTTGAGTCATACCACGGTTTAGTCTATAAACGTTAGCATTAGGGTGCTCTTTGCCTTTAGATTCTTGTTTTCTGTCTTGCTTGACTTCCTGATTCAGGAAGTGTTAAAATCTTATTTCTTGTGTGAGTTCTTATTAGACTTCCACCTTCCTCTTCTGTCCTGATGGTTGACACCTGTGTTTCATCAGTTCCTGTGTTGTAGATTGCCTGCTTTTCTTTCCTTCCTTGCTTGTCCATTTAATCATTATTTAGTCCATACTGCTCCCTGTGTTGCTGCCTCTTTTTTTTTTTCACAGCACGTAATGGTTCTCTGTTACTCGAGATTTTGTTTTTTTGCCTTGGCCATGCTTATATTTTTCATTTCAGTTTTTGTTTCAACTGAAAAACGTAAGTACTTACTGATTTAAATACTTGTTAATTACTCCTGGCTTCTAGCGCCCTGCATTCTGGTCTTCCTGCTATCCCTTATCAACCCCTTATTTCTTGTTATTTTACTTTAGCGCTTTCTTTCTTTTGGGATTTAATAGATGGACACAAATGAGAGAAAAGGGAAATATTTTTCCACATATCAGAATGACTAATGTTCTTTTTTTTTCCTATTGATTTTATTAATTTATTTATTGGCAAAAGTGGAGTCTATCTAAACATTTGCATATAAAAATAACCTTCTAGGATCTCAGCAATGCTTTTGACACTTACAGGATTTCTGCTTTATAGTCAAGGGATCTGAAGGACTTAGTGGATCAGGTCTGACCATCACAGAATGACACAAAGTCATTAAAGGACCCAACGTTTATTACCTCCGAGTGAAAAATTGGTTAATTACAGCAACTGAGGTAAATAGTGGCCAAAGATTAACACTGCGAGGCTATGAAGAAGCATGCTGTGAAACGCTAGATGTATCCCACAGGAGCTGTTTAAGCCACAATGTTTATTCAAATAAATGTAAAAGTTGCAGTCATACCACTTCCTCCCATTATGTTAAGTGTCATAGATTAATGGTATCTAAGAAAAGAAGATCAGAGGAGGAACCACTGCCTTTAATCAATTCCTCATCTCAGCTGACAGAGCAGAATTGATGTTGTTAACATTTATGTGAGCGCTAGAAATAAATCAAGGGTTTTGCAGCATCGGTCTTTGGGAGGATAAATCTTCCGTCTTAATACTAAGTAATTTGTGAAATTCATCCTACTTGTTAAATGCAGACATGTGGAACCAAAAACATATCAAGGCTGGCCAGAGCCCCTTTAAAGTCTGGTCAAATTGTTTGCAGAGTGTGAGCACTGAGCAGCTTAACCAGGACTGTAAGCTGCACACACATTCAGCTTCAGGAAGGTCTGTGTATTTAAAAGATTAGAATTAAAGGGAGCAGGATGCAATGCTTGCACAACATGACTTTGTTTCTGATCCACCAACTTTTGTTAATTCATTGTGTATTTAGATGTGTGTTTTCACACACTTGGAGGACAGAGGCAATCAATAAAGTAGTAAACGCGGTCACCTTTCCTCTGTCCTGCTGTCGCCTCCCTGCTCCTCCTCCTTCGCCTGTTCTCCCTCAACAGATAGAATATGATAAACAGCTGGAGATGGATTAGAAAATATGATTCAGCTCTGAATTTTAAAGTGCTTGAGTCATCTCTGCAGCAGCTGTTGCTTCCAGATTTTGAATTTTTCTCTTTAGAGATTTTTCATGGAAATGTGACAGAACCATAGTTAATGGCTTCAACTGAAGCACGTACATGGAGCACTGAATGTCTAAAACGAGATCACTTCATTTACTTAACTTCATGGGAAGACAAAACCAGAATGGACCATTAATTCAAAAAAGAAAAATCACACGTATAAAACTTCAATCTTACATGATTGTTTTTTATGCTACTAATCTTTCTTAGAATTTTGACAGGACAAGGAAGGAAGGAAGGAAGGAAGGTAGGTAGGTAGATAGATTTATCCAACATAAAACTTTTTTTTCAGCATGCCATTCTTATTCACACTCACATCCAACACTATCAAGAAAAATGTTTAAAATTGCTTCCCTCTTCCTTCTTCTATCTGTTCCCCTCCTGCTCCGTGTCCTGGACCACTCATCTTCAGCTTGTCTGTATTTGGGGTATATTTACGGCATGTTTTTTCTTGTTTTTGTTTTTGTTTTTTTAAATCCTAGTCAGTTTCTCCCACATGTAAATGATTTCATGTTATCATCTTGTCATGGCAACTCTTCATATCAGTTATGAAAAGTACCAGCAAAGAAAAAAATTAAAAATAAATGAGTCATAGTTTCAAGAGGGAAATTCATCAAAGATTCACAAAAAGATGAACAATTTGACTGGAATTACCTCAGCAGGCGACCACTTGGGTGGTGCCATTCTAGAATTTATAATTCTAGAATGAATTACACGTCATTAGGAAGTTACAAGCGTCTTTGGTTTAGACTCTGAGAAAAGCTTTAATAAGATGTTGCAAAACTGCACCAGTTGAAGCAAATTTATTACTTTACCACTACTGCTGAAAGTATGTTTTCAGAGTGGGACACGTAAGAGCTTTCTAAAGCGCCTTGACCCTGAGAAAAGTACACACTTGACTTGATTTAACTGACTTGTATACGAGCTGCTGACATAATTCTGTGACACTACCTTGATCAGAACGAAACAAAATGAAGACCTTCACCACGACCCAGTCTCATGCATTTGTGACTGTGCAGTTTGGAAATCATCATTATGAAAGGTCATTTGTGAAGAAAAGGCTCCAAAAGTCTGTATGGTCTGTGGCTCAAACTGCAACTCAGATGCGTGCAATGCAAAGCCAGAGGAAATCCATCCATCCATCCATACTTGCTATTTCCTGTTCAGGGTCACGGGGATCTGCTGGAGCCTATCCCAGCACACTGTGGGCGAAAGGCAGGGGTACACCCTGGACAGGTTGCCAGTCCATCGCAGGGCCACATGGAGACAAACAACCATTCACACGCTCACTCACACCTAGGGACAATGTAGGAACACCAATTAACCTAACATGCATGTCTTTGGACTGTGGGAGGAAGCCGGAGTACCAGGTGAGAACATGCAAACTCCACACAGAACGGCCCCTGTAGAGGCTCGAACCATAAACTTTCTTGCTATGAGGCAACAGTGCTGACCACCAAGCCACCATGCTGCCCAATTTGGAAATAAATTCTTTCAACATCAGACAATGTGATTTTCTGGATTTTTTTTCTCACTTTGTCTCTCATAGTTGAGGTATACCTATGATGAAAATGACAGGCCTGTCTCATCTTTTTAAGTGGGAGAACTTGCACAACTGGTGGCGGCTGACACATGTATATATCCATATATATGTGCAGATATGTATATATAAGTGTATAGACTAGAGTTAGGATTTAACAAGTTTTATAGGCTACTTCTTCCGACTCCTTTTCAAACATGACATTGAATGCATTTGGTATTCATATTTATTTCATTCTTGTTTTTTGTTTTGTTTACGAAAGTACATTTAGTCATTATTATTATTGTTTTTTATTTATTTATATTATTATCATTGATTTATTTTTTCGTGTGTGTGTGTGCTTGTGTTCGAAATAAAGATATCAATCAATCAATCAACGGTGATATAGCTTTGTCCCCCTCTTGTGGTCAGGGTAACAGCAGCTATCTGCTTTGCCTGCAGGTGGCGGTAATGCGCCGCAGCGCCGTGTATGATCCGCCATTAAGGACACAGAAGAGGAAGGAGTCCGAAGTGGAATAAAAGTTCGTCAACAGCTCATCCCGTCCGGACTAAGTTCTGTTCATTAGGGTCTCCGGGTACCACATCACCGTCAGAGAACTCGGTAAAGAGCTCCAGAAAGTAGTTTCCCCTGTTATCTGGGCAGGTTTGTTTGGGGGCCGGCGGAGTTGTCGGTGTTTGGTCGGATCCGAGCGTGTTGGCTCAGCGGTGGAGAGGAACACTTCCATGCGGGCAGATTATCGAACAAAAGACCCGCTCTCCTCTTCCTCTCCGCCCGGCTATCACCGGGCTCAGCCCCGCGGGCGCTCCGGCTCCTCTCCGGGGCTTCTGTTTCTGATTTTTACCCGGGTTTTGAGCGTGATGTTCGGTCCGTGAGTGACCCGGTTTCCCTCCTTTCTTCCAGAGATGCCGCTGCTCCACAGAAAAGCCTTCGTCCGACAGAAACCTCCGGCGGACCTGCGGCCGGACGAAGAGGTGTTTCTCTGTAAAATCACTCACGAAGTGTTCCGGACCTACGAGTAAGTGTCTCCGGACCCTGACCTGGGTCTGACCTGGACCCGCGCTAAAAGTTTGAACGTGACTGACAGTTGGGCGACTTTCCAGACTAAACACGAGCTAACTTTAACCCGGACTGAGGGCTCTCAGGTGGGGTGCTGGTGTGGTCCCCCTCAAAAAAATAAAATAAAATAAAGGAAAAAAGTGTGGAGCCTCGCAGGTGGATTGGAGGGAGGGGGGCAAGGGGCAGGTGTGAGGAGGTGAGGAGCAGCGGTTAGCTCAGGTGCTAGCTGGAGGTTAGCCGTCACGACCCGCGCATTAAAGGGCACATGTAGTTTTTAAGAACATAAGGGGAGCTGTTTCACTGAAAATTTGCATTTTAAAGGGGTCATTAGTATTTAAAAATGACCCTTTCTATGATTAAGAGCATTTGTTTGTTCCAAACTTAAAAAGTCTGATTTAACACATCTCCCTCACCTTGTTTCTGCTGAACTCATTTTCTGTGAGCCACTCAGATCTGAAGGGGTCTGTGACATCACAGAGCCAGACCAGAAGCTGTTTCTGCCCAGATTTGTACTTGTTTTCTAAGTAGGACTCTGCAGAACGTAGTTGATGACATCACAGCTCAACCAGTGGGCTGATGACTTTTTTACATTTTGGTTTTTCTAAGTGCAATGTTTTTTACGATTTTCTTCTGGAAAGGTGAAAATCCAGGTAACTGCTTTTCGGGGGAAAGATAAGGGGTGAAAGAGAGAAGACAAGTTTTGTGTTGGTCAGGGAGATCTCTCCATCCTGTAACCTGTTATCTTTGTGCATTTTTTTCGTCATTCGCCCTAAAAAAACTGAACAATCAGAATTACTTTATTGATCTCTCCTTTTCATGTGTTTAAAATATAAGAACGAATATTAAAAGTAGAATTTATAATAATTCTTAAACAGAAGGTGAAATTAGGTGCTACATCACGGTCTGGTTTCAGAACGGAGACAAATTACTTGAATGAACTTGGATTCATCAGGTGTCTTTTTAAGTTTGTCATGACATTAAATGTCACATAAATGCTCTCAGCCACAGAAAGGGTAATTAAAATAATGTAAATGAGGTTAAAGGGTCTGATATAACTCATCCCTCAGTTATATCAGGGGGGTTCTGTTCACGATGGACAATAATTCATAACAAAGACTTAAAACTGAGACTGGCGCATCCTTGCTTCTGTGTAAATAACCAGTACTTCCTCTGAGACTGCTATTAGTGAAGTCTTCAGATGTGAGCGTCTCATTTGTGGATTAGTTCTGTTTGTTATTTTATCTCTAACATTTTAATTTGTGTCTCGTGCTGACCTGAAACCTTTTAGTTAAAGTCACGATAAAACAGCTGAAATGTTCACAGCCTGAGTTTGTTCTGATTTCTGACTTCATGTCCTTATCAGTTTATGTCATCCTGGACCACATCGCCACCATGGTTCCTGTTAAAGGGCCATGTCATCACCATGGTTACCATTAAAGGACCAGTTGTTCTTTACTTTTTCAACCAGCTATGTTGTCAGATTTTCCGCTCATTCCTGGTCTTGTTCGTAAGAGAAGAGACAAAATAAGAATTTTTGTGATTAAAATCTCAAATTTCACAAAAATCACAACCTTTATTATAAAATTGAGACTTCGGCACTAAAATCACAAATTTGAAAAAGCAACAACTTTTTAACCTGAAATCAAAAATTTCAAATAAATACCAACTTTTGGAGATAAACCATCTGCTCTCCACCTCAGTTTTTCCACTTTTTGATGTCAGAACTGAATCAAATGTTTCGTCAGAAATGTTCTAGTTAGAAGTTGATGATTTTCTTTAAACGCTCTCATGGACCAAATAAAATGAAGTTATGGACCGGATTTGGCCCGCGTGAAATTGACATATATGGTTTAAAGTAAAGCTGCATGTGCCTGTTTTATTGACATCTTACATAATAATGTTATTTGTACGTTATCTGTATGTTATTGAGCCATTGTTCAATTCAGTTCCCTCGTTACAGCTGGTTTATTTTACTGAACTGATGACCTTCTACATAATAATGTTGTGACTAAGAACTCTTCTGATTGGTCATTGTTAGTTTGTCATAGAAAGTTTGTTTTGGCAAATTTAAAAGTTTCTAAGTGTCATATTTATCTGTTTTTAAAGGACTCAACAGAGTAATAATTCCTGAACTGATCAGCTGTTCAAACAAGATAAAACATGTAAGGTTTTAAAGAGGACACGTTCTAAAACAGAAACTTTTCTGTCGTTGAGGGCGTTTGTTTGACTGTTTTTAATGTCATCAGTTTGATCTTGTGTCAGCTGAATTACTTCATTCTCTGTGAGCCAATCAGATCTACAGGTTCTGTGACATCACAGATCCATCCAGTCCAGTCCAGTCTAAATCCCCAAATGTGTTGAAGCTCAGCCCACTTGATCTGGGACGTATCCCAGAATGCATTTTTTGGTTTGGCAGCAGCAGATGTTTTTGTGTTTTATTTTTTAAACCAGATCTGTTATTGCAGATGCTGCTGTGTGGAGGACAGAAGTACTTTGTGACTCTGCTGACACCTGACAGCGCTAGTAATAAAGTTTTATTTGAGGAACATGAAGCTGCTGATTGGTGTATAACACATATTTGGACATAGTCCTGGACCACCTCTGTCCAGATCCCCTTAAACAAAACCACACAAAACAAATGTTTATAAAGAAACAAAAGAGCTATACTTTTACATTTAAACAATAAAAGTTGAGGATTTCTCATCAGTGACATCAGTTTTCTTGAGGGTTAAAGGTTTTGGAAAAGAAAACCATTGACAGAATGTTGTAACTTCATTCATTATTTGTGATAAGTGTGAATTCACTGGCGATGTGTTTGCGTTATGTTATTACTGGCTAATTTATTATTCATGTTAAAAGAACACGTTTTCCAGATCATTATCCATTTAGAATAAAACAGTCCAGTATTCACAAACTAGTAGCACTAATCAACTAAAAGATGCAACCCCTCATCTGTTTAGAGTTTTTGATGTTCAGCTAAACCTGCTTTATAATGAAATCATCTTCAGGTGTGGTCTTCCACTGGTTGCTGATCACACCTGCTACCTGCCCTGAGGCACCTCACAGCTTTTGTGATTTTAACAACTCTGTCGAGTCACATGTGACGCCGTCGCTTCAACAAACATTTGTGGAGTCAAATATCTGTTTGAGCATGTGAAGAAAAACATGGTGTCTTTCGTCAGGTGACTTCTGGTTTCCATCATTGATCAGTTTCTTTAACTGATCTAGATGAAGCTCTTTGGGATTTATTGGCTTTTGATGCTACGTAGAAGTATCCTTACCAGACACAGGCTTGATAAAACAGGTTTGGTGCTCCACTGGTGCAGAACGTACCAAGCTAATCAAACGGGGCTTCACGCAATGACTTATACAGGAGCTTCCATTAGCCACTAATTAAAACAACCAAGAATCAACATGTTTTTAACTGAGATGATGTCTCTTGTTGATGCCAGTCTGATTTCACTCTGTTTTCGTCTCTTGCTTTGTTCTCTGATTGGTTGTGTTTCTATCCAGTGGTGTCCAGAGGCAGCTTCTTCTGTATCCGTTTGTGTCGTCTGATGGATTCTTAAAGCAGTATTTCTATGTTACTTTGGAAACAATTCTAAATATCTTCTTCTGTCAAAAACAGGATTATGGGAGAAAAAGCAGGGAAGGTCAGAGTTGATGTAAAAAAAAAAAAAAAAGCATAAATATTGATCAGATTTATTTTTTCTCCAGTCTTTTAGTTTGTAAATGACTTGATCTCTGTAGTTGGCATTGCTTGTCTACTGTAGTAACAAGCACGCTCTGACATCATTTAAATCCCCAGAGGAGGCTCTGGTGATGTTTACAAACCTCTGACATCATTAAACCCTCCTCTGATGTCACCAACCCCTCCTGTGCCCACAGTGAGTTCTTCGAGAGGACCATCCTGTGCAACAGTCTGGTCTGGAGCTGTGCTCTGACGGGGCGTGCAGGCCTCACCTACTTGGAGGCGGTGGAGAGTGAGCAGCGGGCCAAGCAGAGCCTCCAGAGCTTCCCTCAGGCCCTGGTGGTGCCGCTGCTCCACCTCGCTGCCATGAGTCGCCGCTGCAGGCTGACGGAGCTCTGCGAGGATGTCTACGGCTTCGTCAAGGACCGCTTCTTCCCTGGGGAGGTGGTCGACATCAGCAGACGCAACAGCACCAGGTATGACAGTAACCATGTCAGGACCAGTTTGTTGTGTTGTCGTCTATCACACAGCTGATGTGTGTGTTGCAGACACGTGTGTGAGATCCTGCAGGTCATCTCTCCTCACTCAAGCGCCAACGGAGCGCCGGTCGCCAACGGCCACGCCAATCCGGCTGATGGGGACACCATTGTCATCAGTGACAGCGATGAAGATGACGACGTCATCCTGCAGATTCCCATGGCGCATGCCAACGGGTGAGTTTGGTTCAGAGCTGCTTCAGCTCAATTCAGTTTATTTATATAGCGGTTATTTACAACAAGTCACCTCTAGGTCTAGGCGCTTGAGAAATCCAGATCATGACAGAGCACTTCCTGTTTGGAGCCTCCAGCTGAAGCAGCAGTGATGTGATTCACTGGCTCGAGCTCGTTAGATGGTTTTAGTCTTCCGTCAGTGTTGTTGGTATCCACCACCAGAATGATTTCATCAATTCTGCCACCACTTGCGTTGTAATGGAAACATATGCGTTCTAGTTGGTTGGAACTCTGTTGATTACATCAGATGAACATTATAAAGATATAGATATATTATTTTTGGAATCATCCTTGTGGAAATGGCAACATGTCTATCATAGAAAAATGTGTCAAGTGCTAATTATTCACCAGGTATCATAATAGATAAGTGACTATGACTATATAAAATAATAATGAAATATATATATATGAATAATACTATAATAATATGAATTCATATTACCCACGTGTTTGTGCTTTTTTTTTTCTTTTCTTTTTTCCTCTTTTCTAAAAAAAAAAAACAAACGTGCCACCATGGCTG
Organism: Arrhamphus sclerolepis; assembly: GCA_037176975.1. NCBI lineage: Eukaryota > Metazoa > Chordata > Actinopteri > Beloniformes > Hemiramphidae > Arrhamphus > Arrhamphus sclerolepis. The sequence goes on along the minus strand of JBAMYA010000015.1, from coordinate 1,690,396 downwards.
GAATACTGGGATGCTGGTTCCAATGACAAAGTTCTATTCGTTCTGCACCTCAAAAACAAAATAGTTTAATTTTTGTAATTTGTAGTTAATTTAAAAAAAAAAGTTTGAAATTAAAAACAAAACAAAACACTGGTGTCCCATCAGTTCACAGCAGAGGAATCAGAACCTGAACATTTGGGTTAAAAACATCTGTGACATGAACATAAATGTCACATTTCCACAGTTTAGTAGGATAGACGGGCTGTTTCTCTCATGTTCCGTTCATTCCCTCCACTGTGGAGATGTTGGAGATGCTGTGTTCAGTTATTTTAGAAACTCCTTTAACATCCATCATGAGAAATATGATCACAAGTGGCAAAGTTGTTTGTTTGTGTGTTGTTGTTGTTGTTTTTTGTTTGTTTGTTTTTTTAATCTAAACCTAAAACACAGAATGTGTCAATTTCACCATCGCACTGCATGTGGAGCTTTTACATTTGTTGTTGTCCTACTGCGGAAGCTCCTGCAAGTAAGTTAGAGTGAAGATCTTTGAGGTCAGGGGTTTGCGGTAAACCCAGTTCAGGGGTCTCCAGGTCAGGACTGATGGACCAACTGTTTTTCTGTCCACAGGAAGAAGAAGAAGAAGCTCCTGAGTCCGTCGGTGTTTAAATACAAAGTGAGGATGATGATGGACAAACACAGTGAGCCGTTTACGGTCAAAGCCAACCAGATCAGGTGAGGAGCTCCGGCATGTCCAGACAATCTTTAACGGTTATGAAGTCATGGTTTGGTTTCATTTATCATAAAATTATCTGGAGGTTTTAGTAGTAGTAGTAGTAGGTGTTTGTGGGGGGGGGGGCGGCTGAGTCAGACCTCTGAGGGGATGATGGTCGGCTTTTAGCTTTTTATTAACTGTTACCGTGACGGCGGTCTGTCTGCAGTCGCAGGAAGTTGACTCTGTCCAGAGAGAGACTGAAGCTGCTCTTCAAGCAGCACTGTGAGCCTCAGCATGGGATCATCACCCTGAAGGTGAGAATGACATCACAGACACCTGAACAGGTAACCGCCTCCCACACACACCCCATCTATAACACGGATGTGCTCCTCCTCTCAGCCCTCCACCGTGAAGAAGTACCGGCTCCAGGAACAGACCTTCTCCCAGTTCTTCCCTGATGAGCGGCCTCTCTTCCCCTTCAGCTCCCCCTCTAACGGAGGGGGGCGTGGCTCACCTGGACAGGTGAGAGCATCAGTTTAAAGAGCTCCAGCAGCTAAATACAAAAACATCTGTTGATATTAAATATGGACCAACTACAACAATTCATGGTTTTAATTTAATGTAAGAATTCAAACAAAGTTGGACTCTTTTCCTCTAAACATTTAAAACTAGATAAATAATTTAAACCATCCTTAGTGATAAATGGTCTACTTCATGGTTCTGCTCTGGTCAGGGACCTCTGGACAAGCTCTGATCAGGGATCTCTACCCTGGGACTTCTAGACTGGCTTTGGTCAGGGACCTCTGGATCTGCTCTGGTCAGGGACCACTAGACCGGCTATGGACCACCTCTGGACCAGGGACCTCTAGACCAGCTCTAGATCAGTTTTGGTCAGGAAGCTGTAGACCAGCTCTGGGCCATTTCTAGACCCTCTCTAGAATCCTTGAGGGAGTTGACCTGTCTGGTCCACATGGGTTTTATGGACGTGGAGAAGACATTTGACCCTGAGGGTTTCATGTGGGTTAGAGTCCCAGAATTTGAGAGTACCGAGTATTTGTACAGTTCAGTCTCTGGGCACGTTGCTGGTAGCTACCTTCACTTGTGGAGATGTTAGGAGCTGAAAGAACCAGATGGAGGATACTAGTTTCCTCTACAGGACGGCTGGACGCTTAGAGAGGAGGAGACTCAGAGGAGAGTCGCTGCTCCTCCACACAGAAAAGAGGCTGTTTAGGATCTCGTTAGCTTCATGGTTCCCTAACGACAAGGTGTTTCAGGAGGTGCTGGCGAGAGAGGGTCCTGGTTATTTCCCCTTTTCCCTTGCTTAGGAAGGAAGGAAAGAAATAAGGAAGGATGGCATGAAGTGGATGGAAGGAGGTGGAAGAAGTAAGGAGTTAACGAAGGAAGCAAGGATGGAAGGGATGAAGAAAATGACAAATCAATAGTGTTCTGTCGTCTATCATCATCGGCTGATCAGTTTTATTGATCCACCATCGCTAACCTGAACCCTTGAAGCTTTCAGAGAGTCACATTTCCAGAACGACTAAAACCTTCAGACGTGTCAGTAGATTCCTTTTTTTAGGGTTTTGAGGTCAAAGTTGGTGGTTGAGTCAGCTGATGGATCTTGATCCTCAAAGACAGCTGGACTCTATGAACTTTGTGATCAGTTCTTGAGACGGAGCATGGTGTTTCACTTCAGTTTGGTTATTTGTACAAACATAATTCATCTCAGAGCACTTCATAGAGAAACTGTTTATTACTAATAAACCAAATATTTGACTTCAGGATGCTGGACAAACATGCAGACGTCTGTTGTTTTAGTTTAGTCTGAAATCCAGAAGAGTTTCTCTTAGTGAAAAGGAAATATCTCCAGCTGCACATGTCTCTAACATCTGGACGGATGTCTTTGAACTGCAGACAAATCCGCTGCCTTTGAAGGCGATGGAGGAGAAGCTGCAGCTCCTTCAGAGGAAGGAGGAGATGGCGGCCTCCACCCAGGGCAAAGCTCGACTGAAGAGGGAGAAGGAGGAGGCACAGGAGGCCAGGAGGAGGGAGAGGGAAGACAAGGACAAGCTGAGGGAGGAGCAGCGGCGGAGGTTTGAGGAGGAGAAGCAGAAGAAGAGGGAGGAGAAGGAACGCAGGAAGCTGGAGAAGGAGAGGGTGAGTGGATGTCCAGCATCCAGTCTGAAACTGTAGAGTCATCTGGTGTTCTGATGTCATGGATGTGATTGACAGGAACGAGAGAAGCTGAAGGAGGAGAAGAAGAAATACGCTCAGAGACTGAAGCTGTGGAACAAACCCAGAGAGGACATGGAGTGTGAAGACCTGAAGGTCAGACTGAGATTTTAAACAAGGACATGACTAACCTCCTGCTTTTAACATATTAATTCTTGTGTTTTCTGATCTTCTGGTGATCATGGGTCTTTCTGTCCCCCCTCCCACCAGGACCTGCCCAGTCCGGTCCCAGTCAGCACTCGTCTTCCAGCGCAGCTCTTTGGAGAAGCTCTGATGGTTCTGGAGTTCCTGCAGGCCTTCGGGGAGGCCTTCGACCTGAAGGACGAGTTCCCTGACGGCGTCTCTCTGGGTGAGGAATGTTCTGGGTTCCTGCAGATTTTAAATTCGGACAGGTCCAGATGTGTGTTTGAGGTTCTGCAGGAAACTCTGCCATCTAGTGGCTGGATGCTGTCCTGCAGAAAACAAAATTAAGATGTCACCTGGTTTATAGTCGGTGTACGCTTGTAAAGTTGTAGTGACAAGATGAGGTAGTGGGTCAGAATTGAGGTTCTGGTGGTCCTGACGGCTGCTTCTCTCCACAGAGGTTCTGGAGGAGGCTCTGGTGGGTTCTGATCCTGAAGGTCCTCTCTGTGAGCTGCTCTTCTTCTTCTTGTCAGCCATCTTTCAAGCTCTGGATGAGGAGCAGGAGGAGGTGGCCAAAGACCAGGTTGAAGGTCGGTTGAAGCAAAATATAAAGACATAAAAATAAAAATATATCAAGGAAGAGGCGGGACATACCTGAGATCTAGCAGCTCATTGGCTGCTGAATAAGCTGATAATCTTAGTCTAGTGCATCATCTCTGTTATCTTATTATTATTGACTTAGCTGAAAACAGACAATCCTCCATGTTTAAATCCAGTTTCGTCTGGTTCAGATGAACATTGTGTTGCATCACCAGAAAAGCTGATGTCTTTACATCACAAACAGTCAAACCTGGAAGGTATGGCATTAATGAATTAATGTACATCTGAGTGTGATCAGAACAACAGTGATTCATGGAAATTCAGAACCCAGAACCACATAATCTTGTCTATTTTTCTCTTTAAATGTTATAACTTTAGCCACTTTGTGTGTTCATATACGTCAGTCATTTTAAAATCACACATATCTATAATAATAATAATAATTAGATATAAATAATTAAACAAAAAAAAACGTTCTGAAAAACAAAAAATAATACTTCAATAGCCACAGTTGAGTTAAACGTTTAATTAATGGTGATTCTTTAGGGATGTAACGAACTATCAATCTGCATCAGTACGTCGATTTAAAGATAATAAATATTCAATAGCTTCAAAGCAAAATATAAGCTATTGTTGCATTTAATCATCATCAATACATCATCTGATTTTATTAAAGGAACAGATTATTATTTAATTGTCTAAATTAACCCAGAAAAATGTGAAATATTTTAGTTTCTTGCACTGATTTGATATGAATGGATGCTGATCTGTGATCTAATGAAATTAAATTAAAATGTTTTTCAGTTTCAGTTTAAAATCCACCTGTTGCTCAGGTGTTCATTAAACTTTTAAAGTCAAAGATCAGTACAAAGTATTAGTATAAAAGTCTGCTTGTGTCATAACTGATGGTTGTCATTGTCGTTGGGGGTGTGGTTAACGCATGTGCTCCGTCTCCGCAGACCTATGGGAGGCACTGGATGACGACTCGGACCCGACCCGCTCAGCCCTGAGCGCCGTGGCGTCATTGGCAGCCGCCTGGCCTCAGCTGCATCAGGGCTGCGGCCTCAAGCAGCTGGACCTGGACAGCTGCACGCTGTCGGAGATCCTGCGCCTGCACATCCTGGCATCTGGCGCAGACTGTAACCACGGCAACGCGAAGTTCCGCTACCAGAAGCAGGGGGGGTTCACGGTGATGGACGACCCATGCGTGGAGCTGCGGCTGGCCGAACCGGCACTTCTGAAGAGACTGTCGTGCACGCCCGTGTACGACCTCACCCCAGGTCAGCAGCCAATCAGGAATCAGGACGTTTGTTGCTCACATGAATGGTTGTACACGGAATAGCCACGCCCACAAAATATAAAAGATGGTGGTCAAGTCGCTCACTGTTTTATACTTGATCATGTAGATAAAATAACATAGGCATTGTAACAATTTTAATAATAGATGTATTTAAATAGGTAGTGTGTGTATAACAGGATATGTGTATACACATAAACATTTATATGTGAAACCATGATGGTATGCAGATATGACGGTAGATTTTAGGACATTTACTATATTACGTACAAATATGTTCTTTATAGACCTATACATCAATTTAGAAACTCTAATATCAGAAAGTGAGTAAAAGCGTGTAAGCAGATGGAAAACGTACAGATTAAGATCAAAACCCCTGCAAACTGAAACACAACGAAGGTGATCAGTCTGACTGATGGAGAGAAGCTGCAGAACTACCAAAATAAATCCAGAAGGGAGTTTTCTTTCAGCTGATTTTATAGTCATTCAGAAAAGATTATGTTAATTGGTCATCTGTCGATGTTATGTAATGATTAACCTGTAGAAATGATCAGGAATCAATACCTTTCTGGTATCGGTTGAATCTCTTCAATATCTAAAAGCTTTAATACGTTTCATCGACGTTACCATGGCTACCCTGTTTAACTTCAAATTCATGATTGTACAACAAAATTTAGTTGTAATTTAATTTCAGAAATATTAAAACAATGTTTTTTAACAAAAGTTGTCTTATTGGGATTTATTCTAAGATGTAACTTCGTTGTTCAAAATTAGAAATTTTGTGGCATAATTTTTTTTAATAGTCAAATTTTTTTGCACATTTTGATATCTCCTAATTAGTTTATACAACAAAAACATGAATTATAGTAAAATATGTAACTGGCAACATAAAGTTGTTATTTGCCGTCAAAAGTTTCAATTTTGCAAAACTTTGTATTTTACTACAAAAAGTTGTATTAAATGTTAGTCACAGTTTCATGGAATTATGATTTTACAGTGAAATGTTGCGATTAAACAACAAATATAATAATAATAATTATTATTATTAATGAAAACTGTAATTATGCACAAATATTATAGAAAGTGTATAAGAATAATAATATATCAACAAAAATTATTTTTAAAATAAATTACAACTGTTTATTATAACATTAACTGAGTGTAACCTTTTGATTTGAAGAGAGTTCTGCAAATGTATCTACTTTTATGTTTAAATTTTATTAAAAAAGTAAAAGCATCATTCAGGTGAACTGGATTTGACATTCATATTGAAGTCAAGGTCAAATTTATTTGTAAAGCACATTTAAAAACAAGAGTTGACCAAAGTGTTTTCAATCCGTCTGCAGAGGAGAAGCTGAGGATCCTGCAGGCTCTGGTCGGGAAGCTGCTGACTCTGGCGTCCAGCAGAGACCTGATCGAAGACAGCGTGGACGAGCAGAAGGCCGCCAGACAGGAACTGAGAGAGATCAGAGCTGAACAGCACCGCCGAGGGAGGGAGGAGGCCGCGCACAGGTACGTGTGCGCACGAGCAGAGCTGGACAAAGACACGAGCAGAGCTGGACAAAGACACGAGCTCACCTCCATTTAACCACCAGACAGTCGTCTGGATCACTGTTAACTGAAGTCTACAGAGTTATAATCGTTTAGAGCTTTAAAAGTTTTTATTTTCTTTTTTGTTTTTCAGTTTGTTTGATTATTTTAGTTTGTTTTAACGACCATGTCTGAAATATTCAGTTTTACATTTGTTCAGTTTAGCTTTTAGTTACTTTGGTAATTTTAGTTTTTAATAACATTTTCGTTTGTTGTTGTAATTTCTTTTTTTCACTTTCAGTTTTAGTTTTCATTAACTATAATAACTCATATTTGACTTTCAGGGTTCGTCTTCGGAGGGAGGAGAAGCTGCGGGAGCAGGAGCAGAGGCTGAAGGAGAAGGAGGAGAAGCTGAAGGAGCAACTCCAGACCAACGGGTGGGAAAGAAAGTTGATTTAAAATCAGCCAATCAGGTCTGATGTCCATGCATGCTGGACGATCTTTTTTTTTTTTTCTTTTTTTTCTCATTACATGCATCATATGAACAACCTTGAATGTTTATTTTTGTCTTGATTTGTGGAGGAAGAGGGGACAGTAAAGTTTAGAATACTGAACTTAAACCATCCTGATGATGCCGTCGGAGTTTTTCAGCATCGCTCTGAGAAGACGTGTGATCTTCTGGTGAATTTGTTCTTTTCCTCAGTGAGACGTCTGCAGAACATCATCCTGAAGTTAACGGTGGGGGGGACAACGCTGCCTCCAGTACCACGATCAAAGGTAAAAGGTCACGCCTGAACACGCACACCTGCTCTGTCCGGCAGGAGTTGTTCATAAAGCTGATAAGCTATAAAGGAACACGGCTGTCTGTGGAGATCAACATCTGCAGGAAAACTGCACATCTGCATGCAGGACTGCAGAACATATTTTTGTATTTATTTTCTCAAGCAGTTGTGTCAGATTTCCCGCTAGTTCCTGGGAAAAGAAAGAAAAAAGTTTTTTGTTTTTTTGGTCACAAAATTGAGGCTTTTGTACTAAAATTGCACACTTAATCTCATATGATTGAAAAACTCAAAAAACATTTGTTTTTCATTAAAGAAATGTAAAATTGTGAATTTCATAAGATCATGTTTTTCTTTCCTAAAACAAATTTTTAAGTTTTGCAAAATGGAGAATCCGAAACAGCCATTACTTTTACTTGTTTATTTTGTTAAAAAATATCAACTTTTTGTCTGTTTAATTATTTATTTAAGCTAACGGCAGCCAGAAGGACCAGCAACAGGAGCAGGCGCCTGATCCCAGACTGCCGTCTGGACCTCCTCCCAGCCTAAATCCAGAGGAGCTGGAGAAGGAGCAGGAGAAGGTCAGCAGTCGAACTATAAACCAGTGCTGATCCAGCAGATCTGCAGACACATACACCCACTTTTTCTGGTCCCGGCAGGTTCGCGAGCTGCAGGAGCGGATCCAGCGGGCGTCGGCCTGCACCTGCCTGCTGCCTTTGGGGAGGGACCGGATGTACCGCAGGTACTGGATCCTGCCCTCTGCCTCCGCTCTGTTCGTGGAGGACGACTGCTTCGGCCTGACGGAGGACATGCTGCGGCCACGCCCACGACCTGCTGAGGACGCTACGGCCAAGGTGGAGGATGGAGAGGCCGTCAGGGATGAAGCTGCCAGTGAAAGGTGGGTGATGTTTCTGCTGCCAGCAGTCAGACACCGAGCTGCTGTTGAACTCGCATTCATCCACTTGGACGTTGAGTTGTAGCAGTTTAAGTTCCCAATTTAGCAGGACACTCCAGACAAAAAAAAAAAAAAGAAATTGGAATTAAAACAGACTGAATAAAAACACAATAAAATTCTCTTTAAAAAAATAGACTTGTTAAAAAAGATTCATAGTTTGTGTACACGGTATACATTATTCACATTTATTAAGTACAATTAGTGCCGGGCAACGATAAAAATGTTAATCACGTGTAATTGCATCACAGACATGCACAAAAATTCCCTAATTACTTCAAAAGTAGCAGTTGCATGTAATTGTAATGGGCACTGTAGGAGAGTGGAAGAACGTTGTTGGAGAGACAAAAAGTGGCTAAAAAAAACACCCAAAAATATTTTTAGAACTACAAATCAACTTTCTTCCGCTGATTCTTGGTTTGTTTGTTTTTTTTTGTTTTCCATTGAAATAACCCATCACTTCTCAAAATAAATTTATGACTTAAGTGTTTTGTCTTAATGCACATTACATTAATCAATTTTATCCCATATTGTTAAATGTTAGAATCTCAAATTTAATCAAAAGATTATGTGCTGTAGAATTACTAGCTCCTCCTGGGGGGGGGGGGGGGGGGGGGCTTTTTTGAAACTTCCCCACCCCCCGGGTTTTTGGAAAAAAGGGGGGGGGGGGGACCCCAACAAAACCCCCTCTCCCCCCCCCAACAAAAAACA